>JAJMEJ010000014.1:33443-210785 GCA_030574075.1 Clavispora opuntiae | reverse complement strand
CTACTGCACCTCAAGTGTACCGTTTATTCCCGAAACTACTTCGTAGCCCTTGGCTTCTTCACCCGGTTCTTGGTGCCCTTAAGCTCATCCAATGCCTTGACAGACTTGCGGCCCAAAACAGTCTCGGACGTAGCACCAGATACAATCTGGTGAGCCAAGTTTTCAAGGCCACTCGTGATGTATGACCGTCTGTGATTCTTGCGAAGTGGAACCGCCAATTGTTCCTTCAATTGGTACCGAAGCATCTTCTGCTCTTCCTTCGTCAACATTTTTTTCTCCTTTCTCTTCCTTTGCTTCTTAATCACGTCATCCTCAAAATCTTCAACGTCTGACAAATTCTCAATGCCCAAGTCCTCCGCTGCTTGCTTGAGCCACGAGTCTTCCTTTCTGGTGGCAGTCTTGGAAACCGTAGAATCTCCTAATTTACAAGACAATTGAACTCGCTCACGGATTTGGGACACAATGTCGTGGTCAATGGGAAGAAGCTTCACATCTGCATTGACATTGAGTTTGGTCCGCTCTGCACTGGCCGCCATAAGTCTCCGGAGTTTTTTCAAAGGCCCGGAAGCTTCTTGCGGAGAGCAGATCATAACAGAAACACCCTCCTTACCGGCACGGGCCGTTCTACCAGAACGGTGAATGTAAATGTCTGCTGACCGTGGTAAATGGTAATGGGCCACGTGATCGATGTTAGGAATATCAAGACCTCTAGCAGCAACGTCAGTAGCAATAAGCACAGCCGACTTATGATCCTTTGTGGCAGCTTTGAAGCGCTCCAAAGCCCGCAACCGCTGCTTCTGCATCATAGAGGAGTGGATGGAAAATGCTGGAATATTCAAGTTCTCCAAAAATGGAACCAACCGCCGAACAGACTCCACAGAGTTGGCAAACACCAATGTGGACCCAGGGTACATAAGAACAAAGTAATAGAGGTACAAATCTCTTTCGGCAGGACCACATTCGACGAGTGCTTCTGTTACTTGGCCCGAAACGATTTCCTTTGGGTTTGCATCGCAAAGGGCAGGCTTGGGATCTTTGAACTTGAGTTTTTTCTGTAAGAGTTCAAGAATCTCATCGTTGGCAATCAAGCCAGTGGCAGCTGACGGCTTGTTCTTACTGCCAGGTTTTCCTGCCTTATCCAATTTTCCAAACAATTCCCGAGAAAATGTGGCCGAGAACACCAAAGTCTGCCACTTCCAACCAAACTCTTTGTTGCGGTGCTTAGCCATGAGTTCTAGAATTCTCTCAAACTCTTCAAAATGGCCATCCTGCAACAACCGATCTGCTTCGTCAAGCACCACGATATCTGTGCATGATACCCGATTAAGAAGCTCTTCACTTTTTTCGACAAGCTCCAAAAACCGACCCGGCGTGGCCACAATAACACCAGGACCGTACGCCAAAAGTCTTTCTTGCTTTTGGATCGAAAGACCTCCGGTTATGCAAACAACACCGTTCTGGGCCAATGGTGCATATTTGGCAATCTGGTTCAAATGGTCCGCCACTTGATGGGCCAATTCTCTGGTGGGAGCGAAAATAATTCCTGCCGGAGGAGACACTGGAGGCATTCCATCTTTAGAAAGATTGGCCTTGAGACTGTCGATTTTGGAGATGTACCGTTCCAAAATGGGGATACCGTATGCCAAAGTTTTTCCGGAACCGGTGGTGGCCTTTCCGATGACGTCTTTGCCATCCAACGCAAATGGAATTGCGCTTTTCTGAATGGGTGTAGGTTGTTTGAACCCAAGTGATTGCAATCCATTTAAGGTATATGGAGAAAGACCAACGTCGTTCCAAAGAGGCAAGTTGATATCGCTATCGTCTGGGAGTGGCATGTCTAATGCAGAAAAATTAATTAACTCAGCTTCATCTTCCTTTTTGGGAGTTTTTGTTTTGTTTTGCTTGTTCTTAGCTTCTGTTCCTTCAGTACTCTTCTTAGTCTCATTTAATTCCAGATGAGCACCCTGTTTGTCGGATTTATTTTCCTTTTGCTTCTGTACACTTTTCTTATCGTTATTACTCTTTTCATTCTTCTTTTGCTTTGTCTCCTTTCCGTTTTTCTTCATTTTCTCTTCATTCTGGGTCTCCTCTTCATCACCAAATCCGGTAAATTCATCCAGCTCCATTTCCCCATCTGATCCGTCTCCCTTGGCAATGAACTCGGGTTTTCCATCAACCATCCGAACATCAACACCCTCAAGCACTTCTAGCCCGAAAAACCCCGAATAGTCTCCAAGATTGTCCGGTACCTCGACTGGTTTCCACAGAAGCAGATCGGCACTGATAATCTTGTTTCGACGGGCATTTTTTTCGGACAAAGTGGGCACATACCGTTTGGCTGGCTTCCCATTCTTAGTCCGTTTACTAACTGTTTTTTGGGCCTTCGACCCCTTTGATTTCTTGGACGATGCCATTGTGGTAGAGATGAGATGAGACGGAAAAATGCGCGATGACTAGTGCAATGGAAGAGGGCGATGTAATCACCAACAAAATGATCAGAAAAATTAGAAAACACAAACAAATAGTATAGGCGTTCCCAAAGAAACAACAACGTGATTAAATTAGACAATTATAACCAAAGGTGCAACAAACACTAAAAATATACCACATGACCTCTAACAAACCATCCAAGTTGTGCCAGCCTCTAATTGCGTGTGAAGGCGAACTGCAAACTCAATATCACGTGATCGGTATCTGTGCAACAATTGATGCGTGCTTACCTAACAAAGACACCAAAATTACATAATCGGTGGGTAGAGTGTTCGACCCATATGTGGAGTAGTTGGGGTGGGTTGGAAATTGGGAGGCGCTTACGTAAAATAGACAATAAGCTTACATAATTGTTGACACTTCGTGGGCCATTTGGCCCAGGAATGGTGGAAAGTGTCTGAAAATCGATGTTTGTGTAACCCAAATTGCGAAAAGTGTCGGAAAATCGGTATCTGTGCAACAATTGATGCGTGCTTACCTAACAAAGACACCAAAATTACATAATCGGTGGGTAGAGTGTTCGACCCATATGTGGAGTAGTTGTGTTTATTTTGTCAATGTTTAATATATATATATGGTTTTATTTTGTGGTTTATATTTTGCGGTCAATTTTGTCAATAACTGTTGTATGTGCAGTGCATTTTTGCATTTATGTATAATTAGATACTATTAGTTTGGGTCACAAAAATCGAATTTTCAATGTATCTCAAGGAAATTGAAGTATAAGCTTTCTAGGGGTTTGATAAATCTGAATTGTTAGCTCAAAATTTATTTCTTGATGTATTGCAAGTAGTAGGGCAAATTGTCTCTAGAATCGTATTCTCGTTAATGCGCCTATTAGCGCAAAATTCAAAGACGGATATTTCTCTATCCATACACGATTAGCCACATGAAAATTTCAAACAATTACTATCAAGGCAATAATTATGTTTTCTATTATTCGACCACGACTTGTTCCTGTTTGTGGACACGCTCTGTCTAAATTGTGCACTACAGTTCTTAAGTCCTTTGAGAAATTGCGTGTCAGTTTGAAAGCGCATTCTACGAGGGATCCCGCACGCCACTCAGAAAGCGCAATATCTAATACCCTTTTTGCATGCTTCCTTGAAAGCGCAATGCGTTCCATAATTCTTCATGCCACCTAGAGAGCACAATGCCTCTATAATGGAGGTGATATTTCCCATCAAGAGCAGTAAACTTTTGGTACTTGAAGGCGGCGTCCTGTTGGTTCAACCTTGCCCGTAAGAGAAGAACAGGACTCCAGCCTCTGATTTATTATCCATCAGTCATTTGCCAGGGTCATTCTTCTGGCGCTTATGTCATCCTGATTTGGCAATCCGAAGGGACTCACCTACAGGACATGAGATTGCGTATCGCATGTGAACGGAAATGCGTTCCGGCGCATTTACAATCGACTGTGCCATTGCCTTTTATCAATGCCTACATACAGGAACAAATGCAGTAAACACACTTAAACATTGACAGGGCGACTTATCCCAACTACATGCAGGAACTAAAGGTTGAGGTCTTTTGAGGATTTGCTGAATATGTCAAAATTATCTTGCTTGTATACCCCAATATTCAAATTCATACCCGGATATGGAGCGCAGTAGGGGCAGTAAGCTAGAGGGCAAAACATAGACGAAAAACAGAAATACCATATGCTTGGTTGCGGAAATGCACACAATTTGCTCCGTGAGGAGTCAACCTATAGCACGATAAGATGATATGCAGAATGATAAAGTCCAGGTATAAATTCCAGCAGCATAGGCCACAGGAGAGCTTTAGGATGCAAAAATGACTTCAGAGAAAAAGCGCAATGAAACAATTGCAATCACACAAGTGGATTCAATAGAAAAAAGAGATAATGTCATTACCACTATAGTTTCTCCACACACCGGAAAAGAGGTTGCGATCACCGATGACGTTGATGAGGCGCTCAAGACGGTTCTTGAGGGTGAGGTCGTCCATCTTTCGCCGGAAGAAGATAGACGGTTGCTTCGCAAGATCGACTTTTATCTCTTGCCCTTGATTTGTCTCTTATATTCCACCCAATTCATGGACAAGCTCACCAACTCGTACGCGGCAGTCATGGGCTTAAGGACAGATCTCCATATGGAAGGAAACCAATACGCGTGGACAGGGTCAGCCTTTTATCTTGGTATTTGGCGTTTGAGTTCCCTGCGGCCATGTGCCTCCAGCGGTTCCCCGTGGTCAATACGGTGAGTATCTTTATCGTGGTGTGGGGTGTCATTCTCTGTCTTCATGCTGTTCCCCAATACGCCGGATTCGTGGCACTAAGAACAATTCTCGGGGGATTGGAATGTGCCGTGACGCCAGCATTTGTGATCATCACATCCCAATGGTACAAAAAGGAAGAAGTGTTTCTCCGGACTGCGATTTGGTTTTCGTGTAACGGAATCGGAACCATTTTGGGATCGGGAGTCATTGCATACAATCTTTTTGAAAACAAGGACAGCTATTCCATCGAAGCATGGAAAATCGTGTTTATTGTCACGGGATGCTTGACGATTGTGTTGGGATTTGCCATTTTCGCCCATATTCCCAACACCCCCAATAAGGCGTGGTTCTTGACAGAACATGAAAGGCGCATGGTGGTGGAACGCATCAGAAGCAACCAACAAGGATTCGGTAACAAGCACTTCAAAAAGGCCCAATTCTTCGAAGCGTTGACGGACATCCAAACGTGGATTTTTTTCTTCATCTCCATCTCCAACAACATTCCCAATGGAGGCTTGACCAATTTCTCGACCATCTTGATGACGGAGTCCATGAAGTTCACCACCAAAAAGACGCTTTTGTGGATGATGATCGGCGGAGCAATCGAGTTCGTCGGCTGCACTCTTTTCGCCTATTTGTACAACTTTTACTCGTGTCGTTTGTTCTGGGCCACCTTTATCTCAGTGGTTTCCGTCATGTGTCTCTGTCTATTGGCATTTGCCAAAAACAGCCAGGCACAGTTTGCAGGGTACGCCCTTTACTCACTTGCGCCGTTGATTTTCATCTGCGTCTTGTCGTCAATCACGTCTAATGTCGTTGGCCACACGAAGAAAGTGACCGTGAACGCAATTTTCCTCATTGGCTATTGCGTGGGCAATTTGATTGGCCCACAAACGTTTGTCGAGACACAAGCACCGGACTACGCAGGCGCAAAAGGTGCAATGGTGGGGTGTTCTATCCTTACCACGATTTTGATGGCATGTCTCTGGGTCTACTACGTGGCCGAGAACAGAAAGAGAGACCGAATCGATTCGTCCGAATTGGAAGCGTTTGAGGCTATTGAAAACCACGAGTTTGCGGACTTGACGGATAGACAAAACCCCTTATTTAGGTATACTATATAAGCAAGTCAAGGTGGTTGCTAATTATGTAGCAGGGGCTAGTTGGAAATCCAGCCACACCCCGGAACAATGGTGCATAGAGTTATTTCTTTTTATATGTTTATTTTTAATTTCTTTTCATTTCTTTTGTTCTTTTTAGTCTCATTAATCCGAACATACCGTCCGTTCTTTTGGTGCCGGCACGCCCGCATCACCACTCATCAAGAATCGTCTTTCACGTGACATGCACATCATCTCCATCGTCACATTCCCTTGAATCGTCATGCTCCGTAAGAGGCGAAGCATTACGCAAACAGAGAGAGCTCCGAAAACGCTCAAGCCGCAGCAGGCCCGCCTGCTTATCCGAAGATTCCATATTCTCCAGAAGAACCGGGCAGCCATACTAAAACGGCTTTCAGCAGAGAAACCAAACTTGGCGGAAGATAACTACAAGAGCGTTCTAGGCAAGCCATATGCACAGGAGTACGCCAAGTTCAAGCTCACAAAGAAGCTGGAGCAGTTTGTGGTGGACGGGTCTGTCGGCCAAAAGCAGCTCGTTGAAATGATCGCCAGGATCGATGCCGAAATCGACCAAAGAGGCGGCCTTCACGTGTACCAGATGGCGTCTACCGTGGGCCAACACCAGCAACGAGGCGGCGACTCTCTGAAAAGATTGGTGACGTGGTTTCAGGAATTGGGACGAACGGCGCAAGACAGCTTGGAGATCGGATGTCTCAGCCCACTCAACGCAATTCTGACCAGTGGGATGTTTGGGAATGTGGTACGCATCGACTTGAACTCGCAGAATCCCCAGATCTTGCAGCAGGACTTCATGCAGCGGCCACTTCCTGCCGGAGAAACGGAAAAATTTGATGTCATTCTGTGTTCTTTGGTGCTAAATTTCGTGCCTACTGCTGCACAACGAGGAGACATGCTTCGGCGGATCATCCAATTTCTACGCACGCCGCGAGATGTTCCGCCGTCTCTTTTTTTGGTTCTTCCGTTGCCCTGCGTACTGAACTCTCGCTACTTTGACCATGACGTACTAAAAAAGATTATGGAGAGCCTTGGGTTCCATCAGGTGCGTTATTACGAGGCGAAGAAAGTGGCCTATTGGCTTTACGATTGGTCCGGAGAAATTTCGGAAAATTTGAAGACCAAAAAGAAGGAGATCCACAGCGGCGGGTCCCGCAATAATTTTTATGTGGAACTATAGCGCTAAACAAATAAGTTCATAGTTAAAATGTATATAACTCGGACTAACAATGTCAGATGATGGGGCTAAAGACCCGCAATAAAAGACTCCGTGCCTGAAACGACATGTGCTGCAGCATATAATGTCAGTCGACTGCGGAGAAACGAGGGCAGCAGCTGGAGAAACTGGCACCAGTGACGAAATACCGTACGTATTTTCCTTCCGATAGAACCTTTTCGGGTGAATATAGAGCAGGCCCCGGAAAAATCAATAGCGTGATGTGTCGGTCGACGGCTGGCCGCGGGTAAACAAAAAGCCGATATACAGGATGTGCATGAGTTCGGCATGACACTGAAAAATTTGTCCGCACTTGCATTCTTGTCTGCCATAACAACAAATGGAGCTTTGAATTTCTTTGCTTCTTTTCTCGTAGGCATGTATTTCCTGGCCCATGGTAGTGAATAATAGTAGGATGACACAAGTAGTTCTTTTGTATACCGGAAAAAAATTTCGGCTGAGAGAAAAAGCAGAAAATACGAATCGCAACCAAAGTTCTCTAGTAGCATTAGTGGGTGTGTCAGTTGACTAACAGAAGGTAATGCTGTCTGGTTGGAGATTGTCCGACGCATCATCTGCACATAACGTAAACTCGCATGAAAACTGCATACTACAAACAAGATTCTCCGACACCAAAAATTTCTGTTGGGGTAAGTAAAGCCAGCAAAACGACAAATATAAAGGGTTTCGAAAACAGTAAAGTCTCTTTGGTAGCCTAGGATCATAAATTGAAAATGCCGCTCCGAGAGCAGACATTAAATTGAAATTTGGGTAGTGCTGCCTTTTCAGAAAAAGAAACTACAGCCTCATACAACTTTTTCCGCATAAGTGGGGAGATATCTAATTTTCCGGGGCGGCACGGAGAAACCTGGAGCTTTAGTTGGAGGAGCGTGCACATAATGTCCGTCACGCATGACGGACATGCGTTTTTTTTCAATGCTGCATTTCGAAATTTTCCGGGCCTCCTGTTTATTGGCAGACTACATGAACACCACCGGCCCATACTAGAAATGTAGAAAAGTATTTAAGGACATGAATTTCCGGACCCCTCCAGCAATTTTTTTATCATCATTATTCACTTAACAAAACAAAACAACAATGTCTCAAGAGGATGTTAACACTTCTGGTTCCACACCAGTAAACGGTTCCATCTTAGAAAAAGAAAAAGAGTATGAAGCAAAGCTCGTGGACCAAATGCCCCAAAAGGGATTCAAGGACTACATCCTTATCTCTCTCTTCTGTATGTTGGTTGCCTTCGGTGGTTTCGTCTTCGGTTTCGATACCGGTACCATTTCTGGTTTCGTCAACATGCCAGACTTCAAGAGAAGATTCGGTCAAAGAAACAGTTCCGGTTACTACTTGTCCGATGTCAGAGTCGGTTTGATGGTTTCCATTTTCAACGTCGGTTGCGCTGTCGGTGGTATTATTCTTTCCAAGGTTGCTGACATGCGTGGTAGAAGAATGGGTTTGATGGTCGCCATGGTCATCTACGTTGTCGGTATCATTATCCAAATTGCCTCCACCACCAAGTGGTACCAGTACTTCATTGGCCGTCTTATTGCTGGTCTTGCCGTTGGTATGATTTCTGTCATTTCTCCGCTTTTCATTTCCGAGGTTTCTCCAAAACAAATCAGAGGTACGTTGGTGTGCTGTTTCCAATTGTGTATCACCTTGGGTATCTTTTTGGGTTACTGTACTACCTACGGTACTAAGAAATACACCGACTCCAGACAATGGAGAATCCCATTGGGTTTGTGTTTCGCCTGGGCTATTCTTATGGTTGTCGGTATGTTGAGTATGCCAGAGTCTCCAAGATACTTGATTGAGAAAGGTAGAATCGAAGAGGCCAAGCAGTCCATTGCCAGATCCAACAAGCTTTCCGAAGAAGACCCATTTGTCCACACTGAAGTGCAACTTATCCAAGCCGGTATTGACAGAGAAGCTTTGGCCGGCCAAGCCACCTGGATGGAATTGATCAAGGGTAAGCCAAAGATCTTCAGAAGAGTGGTCATGGGTGTCATGCTTCAATCGTTGCAACAATTGACTGGTGACAACTATTTCTTCTACTACGGTACCACCATTTTCAAGGCTGTCGGTATGAACGACTCTTTCCAAACGTCCATTGTCTTGGGTATTGTCAACTTTGCATCCACCTTTGCCGGTATCTATGCCATTGAAAGAATGGGTAGAAGAATGTGTCTTTTGAGCGGATCCGCCGCCATGTTTGTGTGTTTCATCATCTACTCTCTTCTTGGATCCCAACACTTGTACATCCACGGTACCAAGAACGACCCATCCAACACCAGAAAGCCAACCGGTAACGCCATGATTTTCATCACCTGTCTTTACATTTTCTTCTTCGCTTCGACCTGGGCCGGTGGTGTCTACTGTATCGTGTCCGAGTCGTACCCATTGAGAATCAGATCCAAGGCCATGTCCATTGCCACCGCCGCCAACTGGATGTGGGGTTTCTTGATTTCCTTCTTCACTCCATTCATCACTTCTGCCATCCACTTCTACTACGGTTTTGTCTTTACTGGATGTCTTTTGTTCTCGTTCTTCTACGTCTACTTCTTTGTTGTTGAAACCAAGGGTCTTTCTTTGGAGGAGGTTGACGAGTTGTACGCATCTGGTACTCTTCCATGGAAGTCTGCTGGATGGGTTCCTCCATCTCTTGAACACATGGCTCACTCTAAGGGATACGCTGCTGAGGAGAAGCCAGGTGACGAGCAAGTTTAAAGCATGTTTAAAAACGCTTACGAGTTTTCCCATGTTGCATAGAAAGTAACTTACGATTGATGTCAATAATAATAGACGATTTGATAATTTTAGGCCCCTGTAACTGACTTTCAAGGGTACGTTGCCTCTGGTCTTCGGACGTGCGGATCTGGGTCATTGGTTTTGTTGAAAAAGAAATGTGCCCAAAGCAAGCATGCCCAGGTTTGTTTGCCGTTACAGGTACGTGTTGGCCGTTACAGATTAGGCTGCATTCTGCTTTAATTGTGCATGTGCTCAAGTTTATCCAGGGTGTGGCGGAACCAACTTGATTGAGCACGGCTTGGGCTGCGTTCTATGCAGTGATCATATTCATTACATTATGATTTTGATTGCTGCGGTGTTTGTTTGGGATCACAAGGCTTGCTACTGGGAAACAAGGAGCCAACGAAGTACGCATCGGAATTGACGGCGAGGACCGGAGACTAGGGTAAGCAGAGGTCAAAGAGAGGGCACTTTCTTGCATTTCTTTTTAAGTTCGTTGAACCGCTATGCGCAGCTGCAGGCATTTTTCCGAAGTGCCAAGTGATGCTGCATACCTACGTCAGTTTTTCCGGAAGAAAAGAAATGTGACGCACCGAGTGAGCACATTTACGTAATCTTCGAAAGCGACCAAGAAGCCCATACGCTTCAAAACAACACTTTTCTACTTCTTTTAACTGACCAAGCATCTCAGTGCTCCAGAATCCATGTCTTCCGCTACCTAATTCAACGAAAGAAAAAAAATTAGAGTACGGAGGAGCAATTTTCATGATTAAGCAAGTGAACCCAAACGTACATATAACGTCATGCGTCATGTATGATTGTTGTGGTACTCCGTCGGTTTTTCCGTTGCAAGAGCAAGCATACTTAAATAGAGCACTACGGTCAACTCAGAATTATTCCTATTCCAGGCAAGATGCAAAAGGATACCAGTAGCTCAACATTAGACAATGGGTCCCTTTTGCAAAAAGAGCAAAAACTCAGGGATGAGCTCGAGCAAGAGATGCCCGAAAAGGGCTTCAAAGATTATCTATCCATCACCATATTCTGCTCGCTAGTTGCATTTGGTGGATTCGTTTTCGGTTTCGACACCGGTACCATTTCTGGATTCGTCAACATGCCCGACTTCAAGAGAAGATTCGGCCAGCACAACGGCTCAGGATACTACTTGTCCAACGTGAGAGTCGGTTTGGTGGTTTCCATTTTCAACGTCGGGTGTGCAGTGGGCGGCATCTTACTCTCTAAAGTAGCCGATATGCGCGGCAGAAGAGTCGGAATGATGGTCGCCATGGTCATCTACGTTGTCGGAATAATTATCCAAATTGCCTCCACCACCAAGTGGTACCAGTACTTCATTGGCCGTCTTATTGCCGGGCTTGCTGTCGGCATGATTTCTGTCATTTCTCCGCTTTTCATTTCCGAGGTTTCTCCGAAGCAGATTAGAGGCACATTGGTGTGCTGTTTCCAGCTCTTCATCACGTTGGGTATTTTCTTGGGTTACTGCACAACCTACGGAACAAAACAGTACTCAGACTCTAGACAATGGAGAATTCCATTAGGCTTATGTTTTGCGTGGGCTCTCTTTTTGATGGGAGGCATGTTGAACATGCCGGAATCCCCACGGTACTTGATCGAGAAGGCCCGCATCGATGAGGCCAGAAAATCCATCGCAAGATCAAACAAACTCTCTGAAGAAGACCCGTTTGTCCATACCGAAGTCCAGCTTATCCAGGCGGGAATCGACAGAGAAGCCCTAGCTGGCCAAGCATCGTGGATCGAGTTAATCAAGGGCAAGCCAAAGATTTTCCGGCGGGTCATTATGGGCATCATGCTCCAGTCCTTGCAACAATTGAGTGGTAACAACTACTTTTTCTACTACGGAACAACCATTTTCCAGGCCGTCGGCATGACCGACTCGTTCCAAACTTCGATCGTTTTAGGTATTGTCAACTTTGCCTCTACCTTTTTGGGAATCTACCTCATCGAGCGCATGGGCAGACGTGTATGTCTTTTGACCGGTTCCGCCGCCATGTCCGTTTGCTACATCGTCTACGCCGTTCTAGGCTCGCAGCATTTGTACATCCACGGTACTACAAACGACCCATCCAACACCAGAAAACCTACAGGAAATGCCATGATCTTCATCACGTGTCTCTTCATTTTCTTTTTTGCGTCAACCTGGGCTGGCGGTGTCTACTGTATCGTGTCCGAGTCGTACCCATTGAGAATCAAATCTAAGGCCATGTCCGTCGCTACTGCGGCCAACTGGATGTGGGGATTTTTGATCTCTTTCTTCACTCCCTTCATTACGTCAGCCATCCATTTCTACTACGGCTTTGTCTTCTGTGGCTGTATGGTCTTTTCGTTTTTCTACGTGTACTTTTTCGTGGTTGAGACAAAGGGCCTTTCTTTAGAGGAGGTGGATGAGTTGTACGCATCCGGAGTTGCACCGTGGAAATCAGCAGGTTGGACTCCACCATCGCTTGAGCACATGACACGTGACAAGGGCTACGCTGCCGAGGCGAAACCTGCTGATGAGCATGTATGAACATTGTACAATTCCATTCTTAGAGATTTAGAAGGAGCCCACGTGATGCGAAGAAAGCAAGTCACGTGCTCCGATAAGTAATGAATATGTTATTAGCCAGACGACATGGTGTGCAATTTGTCACAACTAACGTAGAAAGTGACTCTGATGAGAAACACAAGTGCGTATACAGAGAAGCCTGCATAAAGAAAACGACTGTGCATATCGGAAAAACCATCAAAACGACGTTTCTGTCCACTGCCACTGGAGTGGGTTCTATGCATCACAGAGGATTACATCCGTGCACCAGTGAGCCAGCCATACATCTGTAGAAAAGAACATCCATGCACCTGTGAACCAATGTGTACCAAGACACCCGTGAACCAGGAGCACAAATCCGTGCACCAGAGAAAGTGGACCGATGGCGGGTCAGGTCGGAATAACGCGGGAGGGTAAACAAGGCGAGGAGCCTTCACGTGCATCCGTTCACCCGAAAAAGCCACAAACAAAAAAAAAACAGAAGATTGTCTCCGCCTCGGACATACGAGGTCCATTCGTCATGGAGCCCAATTACTCCGCTTTTCGGCACGACATGGAAATGTTGGCCCGATGCAGAATAAGCAGCGTCCAGTTGACACAGCGAGCCTGGGATAATTTCTTATGTAATACAAAAGAGACACGCCAATGTTTCCTAATTGACGCACGGAAAAACCAGGAAGTGGAAATGAAATAACGAAGGAAAAAAAATAAAAAACCCGCTATGAATGCCCCACGTAACTGAGTCATGTCAATCATCAGCGCGCGTAATTTTGAGTCATTACTCCACCCGAAAATTTTCCATTATAAATAGCGCCACAGATCACCCGACACAAAAAGTCTCGTACTTTCTCTTTTCTTCTTCTGTTCTCTTCTTTGGTTTCCCACCTTCCCCTAAACTCCCCCCACCGTCTCTCGTACAAAATGCTCAGACGCGCCTCAGTAAGACCATTTTCCGTTGTTGGTAGATTGGCCAAATGGAACGAAATCCCTTTGGCTCCTCCAGACAAGATTCTCGGAATTTCTGAAGCTTTCCAAAAAGACCAAAACCCTAACAAGATCAATTTGGGTGTCGGCGCCTACAGAGACAACTCTGGTAAGCCAATTGTGTTCCCCTCTGTCAAGAAGGCCGAGACCGTTTTGTTGGAGAAAGAAACCGACAAGGAATATACCGGAATCATTGGATCCAAAGCTTATCAAAACGCCGTCAGAAACTTCATTTTCAACAATTCCGGCAAGGACGCTAACGGTGCCAAGTTGATTCAGGACCAACGTATCGTCACTGCCCAAACCATCTCTGGTACCGGATCTTTGCGTGTCATTGCCGACTTTTTGAAGAGATTCTACTCGTCCAAGAAAATAATTGTTCCTAAGCCCACATGGGCAAACCACGTGGCTGTTTTCACTGATGCCGGCTTGTCTGCTGACTTTTACGCCTACTATGACAAGGAAGCCAATGACTTGGATTTCGAGAATTTGAAGAAGTCCATCTCTGCCACCGAAGACGAGTCTGTGATTTTGTTGCACGCATGCTGCCACAACCCCACCGGAATGGACTTGACGCCAGAGCAATGGGTTGAAGTTTTGGACATCATCCAACAAAAGAAGCTCTTCCCATTGGTGGACATGGCTTACCAAGGTTTTGCCTCTGGATCTCCATACAAGGACATTGGCTTGATCCGTAAGTTGAACGAATTGGTGGTTGAGGGCAAGATCCCAACATACGCCTTGTGCCAGTCGTTCGCCAAGAACATGGGATTGTACGGAGAAAGAACCGGATCCATTTCCATCATCACCGAGTCCGGAGCCCACTCCGAAGCCATTGAGTCTCAATTAAAGAAGCTCATCAGACCAATCTATTCCAACCCACCAATCCACGGCTCCAGAATCGTGGAGACCATTTTCGCCAACGAGAACTTGTTGAACGAGTGGTTGGGCGACTTGGACTCCGTCGTTGGCCGCTTGAACGTTGTCAGAGACAAGTTGTACCAAAAGTTGGACAAGACCAACTACAACTGGGACCACTTGTTGAAGCAAAGAGGTATGTTCATCTACACTGGTTTGAACGCTGACCAGGTGATTGAGTTGAGAGAAAAGTACTCTGTGTACGCCACCGAGGACGGACGTTTCTCCATTTCCGGCGTTAACGAAAACAACGTCGACTACTTGGCTGACGCCATCAACAAGGTGATTCAAAAATAATTCTGGGGTATAGTTTCGGAATAAACCGGGGCAATGAATAGATGTACTGTTATTAGACTGCCTCCAAGAATAGTCCGTAAAGATGTGGTTGGAGGTTGTAGGCTACGTGTCACGTGACATGAAGTAGAAGGACGGAACAGGATGAAGTTAAAACTCAAGAGAAACTGACCACAAGCTTCCACAATCCGAAGACTTTACTGCCATTTCTTCTTTATAATCCCTGCGGCAGGTCTGCACCGAAACTCTAATTAGATTGTCTCCATGTCAGAAGTGTTCATTGCACGTGACCGATCGAAGTTGTTGGACCTTTAAGGAAATGCCACCATGTGACATGTATGCGATTGTAGGAACTTTCCAATACAAGAAGGGTTTTTGACTCCCCATCGCTAATTCTTTCAAAGAGACTCTACTATGGTCTTCATACGAACTCCAAGTGGCCGTGTCCCAATTTCTAGAAACGAATCGCCCACGTAATGAACGTTTTTGTGTAGTAACGATCCTGCACGTGACCTGCTCCCCCCTCCGTAACTGTTGTTGGGGGACGCGGGGCAGTGGAGTGATGTGGAGTACCCGTAGTACAGAAGCGATTTAGAAAGTGGGGCAATTGGAAGGGAGGGAGCCGAAAGGGGTGGTGTCATGACTGTCAATTGGTCTTCTCTTGAGAAAAGTTCACGCTTCAGTTAAATTGGGGATAGTTCAAACGGAAGGAATTATGGACACATGTACTGCAGATAAGAAATGTTATTCGGCACCTACGAATTGCTTCGATAACACTTCTTCATTATTAGAATAGTAGAAGAATGTTCAAACAAGTGAAAAAAGGAGAATCAAGAGATAGATAATAACACCTCGATGCAATTAGACGTCCCCATGCAATAACTCCGAACTGGCTGACCACACGCTATGTGCAGTACTCCGATTTGAGAAACCCGTGAGTACATAAATGAGAGAGTTTGGCAGATGTAGCGAAAAGAAAAAAGATTGCTGATAGCTTTTTAGTCCCTAGTAAAATGTCTCAGATCATTGCCACAACTCCCTTTCAAGATCAGAAGCCTGGAACCTCTGGGCTCCGGAAGAAAGTGACAGTTTTCCAGCAGCCACACTACACAGAAAACTTCATCCAATCCATCCTTGAAGCCATTCCAGAGGGAGCCGAGGGCGCCACTTTGGTCATTGGAGGAGATGGTAGATACTACAACGACCACGTGATCCAACTAATCATTGAGATGGCGGCTGCCAATGGCGTCAAGAAGTTGATTATTGGACAAAATGGCTTGCTTTCTACCCCAGCAACTTCTCATGTGATCAGGAAGAGAAAGGCCACCGGCGGTATTATTTTGACAGCCTCACACAACCCTGGTGGACCTAAGAATGACATGGGTATCAAGTATAACTTGGCCAATGGCGGTCCAGCCCCTGAGAGCGTGACCAACAAGATGTTTGCCATTTCCAAGACTCTCAAGGAGTATAAATTGATGAAGCTCGACAAGGTTGATCTTTCCAAGATTGGCAGTTTTTCCGCCGGACCAATTGAAGTTGAGGTGATTGATTCGACAGCAGATTATGTTGCGCTTATGAAGGAAATTTTCGATTTCCCCCTCATCAAGTCGTTTATTGAGAAGGCCAGCAAGGAGCAGAACTTCCTGGTTCTTTTCGATGCGTTGAACGGTATCACCGGTCCGTACGGATACAAAATCTTTGTCGAGGAATTGGGATTGCCTGAAACCAGCATCCAAAACTACGTACCCAAGCCTGATTTTGGCGGCTTGCACCCCGACCCAAATTTGACGTACGCTAAGACTTTGGTCGAGAAAGTGGACGCCAACAGCATCGCGTTTGGCGCTGCTTCTGACGGAGATGGAGACAGAAACATGATTTACGGAGCCAATGCGTTTGTTTCGCCTGGTGACTCTGTTGCCATCATTGCCGAGTACGCCGACTCCATCCCATATTTTAAGAAGCAAGGCGTCTACGGGTTGGCTAGATCCATGCCCACATCAGGAGCGTTGGACTTGGTGGCCAAGCACAAAAACTTGAACGTGTATGAAGTTCCAACCGGGTGGAAGTTTTTCTGCTCCTTGTTCGACGCAAAGAAGTTGTCCATCTGTGGCGAGGAGAGTTTCGGTACCGGCTCCAACCATATCAGAGAGAAGGACGGGTTGTGGGCCATCTGTGCCTGGTTGAACGTGTTGGCCGACTTCAATTTGCAATTTCCTAACGAGAAAACTTCCATCAAGTCCGTGCAAGAAAAATTCTGGCAAAAGTACGGAAGAACTTTCTTCACCAGATACGATTTCGAGGGGGTCAGCAGCGACGGTGCAGCAGAATTGATGAAGAACTTTGCTACTATTGTCGAGTCCTCTCAGGCTGGAACCGAGTTGGCTCCAGGCTACGTTGTGGCCCAAGCAGAGAACTTTTCCTACACCGATTTGGACGGTTCTGTGTCTCCAAACCAAGGCTTGTTTATCAGATGCACCAACGGCTTGAGATTTATTGTTAGATTGTCCGGTACCGGATCGTCTGGTGCCACCGTGAGATTGTACTTGGAAAAGCATTCCAGCGACGCCTCTACTTATAACGAGGACGTTAGCGACTTCTTGTCTGAGGAAATCAAATTTGTCTTGACGTTGTTGAAGTTCAAGCACTACTTGAACAAGGATGTGCCGGACGTTCGTACTTAGGGAAGAGGCCCAGAGTGAGGGAGAACGAAGATATCTAGAAGAGTTGGGTCCCAACTCATAGATATTTGGGTAGGAGAGATTGTGTACCACGTCTTAATAAATATGTCTATTATACAATAAATAGCTGCACAAAAAAATAAAATACACCAAAATATCCAGTAGCGCTCATGACATCATAACAAGTAGTCGGCTGGCGAAGAGGCACAGCTCATGCGCCGAGCTTGGGCTTTTTCACCGGTGGCTCATCTTCGCGATGCAAAGCTTTATGCAAAAGCGAGTTCTGACCGTGCAACGCAAGCATCTCATCCAAGCGCTTGCGCATCGACGCCTCGCGTAGACGAGCAGCCTGTTCCATGGCTTCTAACTCCATGATCCGCGTACGGTACAAGTCGTTGACCAATTCCAATTCGGAGATGCGGGTCTTCAACAACGTGGTCACATACCCATCGTCCGGAGGCGGCGATTGCGCTGGGCCTCCTGAACCGGTGCTCGAAACACCACTCGCAGAGCCCGAGCCGGAAGCCGAGTTGACATTCGATCCGGCGCCAGATCCATTGCCAGAAGCGGAACCAGAACCAGAGGCGGAGTTCTGCGACATGGAGGAAGATGGTACGGCCGAGTTTTGCTGGCCTTTAGGCGCAGACGCAGAATTGACAGAGCCAAAGTTGGTCTGGAAGTGCGGCAAAGGCGACCGAACAGGAGGTTGCAGGTGAAGTGGTGGGAGAGAAGGCGTCTGGTCATGAGATGCATCACGAGGTGTATCACGAGGTTCAGACTTCGTCTCAAGGTGGAACTGAGGTCCGAAAGAAGGCAGCGCAACCATTTGCGAACGTTCACCTAAAGACGGCAACTTTGGAGCCGATAAGCCAGACGCTAACGCCGATGAAGGGGTCAGAAGAGCGGGAGTGTGGGCACTTGTTTTGGAAGTGCCATTCGAAGAAGCATTAGCTTCAGACTTAGTGTCCATCAACAGGCCGCTTGTCACCAGCAAACCGGCCTTAAAAGTAGCCAGAGGACCCAACTCATGCAGCATAGTTTCCAAGGCGCCAGCCGCAGCAGCGGCCAGCAAGCCCTTAGGCAGAGAAAGCGAAGGAACAGGCGCGCCGGACGATGTCAGACGTGCGTTCAGCATCAGTGCGGTGGTGGAGAGCAAAAGTGGAGACGTGATACGTTGCAAGCCTGGAGCGAACTGCGTTGGTGTTGACAGAGGGTAATGGAGCAGCTGCACCTGGTGCGGCAACGCAAACTGGCTGCTCATTCCAGGGTACGCCAGAGGAGGAAATGGAGCCCTTGTCGGAAGAGGCGAGGGCGCGTTTGTGGTGCTGCCGACAGCCGACCCAGAAAACTGCGAGCGTTCAGGCGGCGGCAGAGGTACTCCGCCCTTTTTCTTCCCCGGCTTTGGCAGCTTTCGCCCTCCGGAGCGCGCGTCCTTCAGCTTGAGCTCAGGGGTATTGGGTCCCAGTTTCAGGAAGTTTGGTTGCTTAATCCGGTTCCGCAGCTTGATGGTATCTGTTTTCAAACTGATTGGCCGAGGACGCCCGTGCAACTTGAGGAAGAGCCCGCAAGCGTTGCACAAGACTTGCCCTGTTTCGTCCCGGCGCCAGAGCGGCGTCGTTTGCGTCTTACAATTGCGGCACACCGGCGACAGAATGTTGCTTTTCGTGGTCGTGGTGCCGTTGGTGATTTGCGTGGTTGTTTTGGCGTTTGGATGCACCGGATTGGCGGCGCTAACCATTGGCGGTAATCGCTGAATTTCGCTCATGTTCGGGCCACGCTTTGGAAAAGAAAATCGACGGACGTTGAAATTTCTGATGTTTACTTCGTCTCCTCAGTAGACGTATTACTGGCTTAAACTTGACGCTGCACTAGCTGGCGGATCTGCTCGGTAATTGGAGTGTCTTGGTGATCAGGTTTTTCTCTTCTACCCAGATTCTTCGGTGTGACTGTTCGATGCGTGCAGTCCAGTAGTTAAGGGTAGGATTCCTAGTGTATTTGCCAACGTCTAAGGTTTTTCGATATGTCTCAGACACTGCTCGGGAAGGATGGTGGAGGCCGATTTTGTTGCCTGATAAAGAAAAATTTTCAGTGTTTTTTGCGTAACTTTTTTTTGACAATCAGATAAGCGCAGACCCCTTCGCGCATTTTTTTCTCAGAGGCACGGGTGTGCCATTTGCCCTTGTTTAAGATCAGTTGGGTGAATCGGCCAAGGCTGTTCATTGGAAGATTTTGGGCTTTATTTTTAGTCTGACCTATTCTACCAGCTATATAGAGTCTAGACATACGGTTTTATTACCCAAATAGACTTTGGTGGAGGCTGTTTTGACACCTCGCTTACGTCTCTCGTTCGCGCGGATAAGATAAATGGATGCTGACATAAGCACGATAAGGCGATTGGAACCCAGCAAGCTTCAACGGTTTTTCTATGTGTTTTACAAGGGTATACTGCGCAAATCCGCCCCTATTTTATGGTCGGGATCCAGAAAACCAACCGTCTGGACAACCATGATGACGTCAGATACACCATTTTGATATCAGCAGGGAAATACGTTAGCCAAGGCAATTGGCGTGCCACGTGACCTGTCTGTAGTGTACGTGTTCAGATTGGCCGCAAAGTAGAATGAATATGGAGGGGAAGAAATATGGGCTGAGGATGAAGGTAAATTGGGCCAGCAGAAAATTTTGACAGCTTTTTACACGCGTTGGGTATTGTTTTCTTGTGCCAGGCTATTGAAGAGTAGTCACGTGACCTGGTTTAAGTGGTGACGAG
Source organism: Clavispora opuntiae (assembly GCA_030574075.1). Taxonomy (NCBI): domain Eukaryota; kingdom Fungi; phylum Ascomycota; class Pichiomycetes; order Serinales; family Metschnikowiaceae; genus Clavispora; species Clavispora opuntiae. The sequence continues at coordinate 190,732 of JAJMEJ010000014.1, read as the reverse complement.
TGGAAGTAGGTGTGTTTAAGAGGATGGGAAAGAGAGAAATCCGAAAGGAGTTGGAATATGAGTGGACGAGAGGCGAAATCTGATGTGCAGTTACGAATGGCATCTGAGTACGGCTCACGAGAATGGCTCAGTGGCCCCTTGTAGTTGTATTACATAAGCGAGAAGAGATTGTGAAGATGAAGATTAAAGGGGACTGTGAAGATGGCGACTAGAGGGAACCTGTGAAGATGGCGACTAGAGGCAACCTGTTGTAGTTTGAATTAACTTGAAATGAAATATGCCGATTAAGATTGCAATGTCAAAAGCGAGATGGCATCATGGTTAAGTCCGTGGAGATAAGAAAAGAAGTCATCAAGAAAAATGGAGCAGATACGAGATAATGCAACGACTAAGGAAACCACTTCTCCTAGTGTCTGCATGTTGTCATCTCGGTGGAGGAGTTAGGACAGTACATTACGGAGTGGTAGGAGGTACGGCGTGGGTACTTAGTACCCTATAGTAGGACTAATGACTTAGTGAGCTATGTATTGTACAGACATTGTCTACAGTCAGGACAAGTAATCATTAGCGATAGATATTTGAGTGCTTCATAACTTCTTGGGTTATTTATATGAACTTAGTAGAGCTCGAATATCGTGGTCAGTACAACGCCGGAACTCAGGCCAGTACAACGCTGGAACTCAGGTCAGTACAACGCCGGAACTCAGGCCAGTACAACGCCGGAACTCAGGCCAGTCGAGTAGTCGATACCTAGCATAATAGAGACATTATAAATGATGCCTCTCATTCGGGAAGGCTTTATCAATGATGTTATCAGTATAGTATAAAATATTATAAATGATATAAATTGTAATTAATAATCTTATTAAGTAAGAAGCTTCCTTACTATGTAAGGATAAATATATTTAATATACTATGTGAATTACTTATATATTTATTATGTATTATAATAAATATGTATTATATTGAATATAATTAGATACTAATAGATATAAATTTACTGTGTGAATAAACATTTTAATAAGGGAGGAATATATAAGAGCTAATATCTTACTATATAAAAGGGTATATATTACGTAAATGATTAACATTATTAATATAAGTATAATCTATATTAGGATATACTTACAATGGAAGATACCTACATTAAAATGTAGGATATTATAGATAAGATGAATGGCAATGCGGGTATCATTTATAAAGTCTCTCCTTCGGGTAGAGATCATTAAATAACCCGAAGGGATAAATATGAAAGTCTCCCCATAGCTATACTGGGGAATTGTTTATGGTACTCACATAACATATGAATTTCAAAGTGAATATACATATGTATAAATATTAATATGTATTTCTTATATATAAAGTATAAATAGTAATATGTATTTCTTATATATAAAGTACATAATATTAAGATAATAAATTATAATTATTTACTACCAATATAGAATAATATATTTTCTATAGAAGAAATAACAGGTACTAAGATAATATAGTAACTGAAGTAATGAGCAGTAGCGAATTGACCCAATTGTATAAATGATACTTCAACATGTAATTGACCTAAATTACCTAATAATATAAAGTTAAATATAAATAAATAGAAAGGTAATTTAGATGGTATTTTAGTCGGTGTCGTAGCGGCACTATACCTAAACAATTCGTTCCATACTTAATAGACTCAGACTGTAGTAGTACGTGCCATCTTAAGAACATGATAGTGTTTATTGAAGTGATAATCTATATTTAAAGAGGATACCATTTAAAGGGGAAGAATTCATCTTTCCCCTGGGCAAGGATGCTAGCAATGGATAATACTCTGCTTGGTGGTACTCTGCTTGGTGATACTCTGATTGATAATACTCAGATTGATAATACTCAGATTGATAGCACTCAGATTGATAACACTCTGCTTGATAATACTCTGATTGATAGTACTCTGATTGATATTACTCTACTTGATAGCACTCAGATTGATAGTACTCAGATTGATAATACTCTGATTGATATTACTCTGCTTGGTAATACTCTACTTGACAGCACTCTACTTTATAACACTCTTCTTTGTAAAGCCCTACTTGATAACACTCTGATTGATAATACTTTACTTGATAATACTTTACTTGATAGCACTCTGATTGATAGCACTCTACTTGATAGCACTCATCGCGAAGGAAGTCAGTGCATACTCAGTACCATATCATCACCCATGTAGTACATCGGCTCAGTACCGATAAACATTCTTTTGATCAATACCTTCGCCTGGGTATTATGACACTAGTAGAATATCGAAGATTGTGACCTCAGGACTCTAGTTGGAAAATCTAGCCGTCCTTGTTAGTCAATACTCAGTCCATCATACTTGAATGTCAGTATTATCTTCATAGTTAATTCTAATCTTGGTAGCACTCAGTAATAGTCTTGTAGAAATCAATGCTACTGTCAGTACTAATCTTAGTCAGTGCTAATGTCAGTCAGTAATAATGTTAGTCAGTAATAATCTTCGTAGAACTCAATACCAATCTCAATAACCAGTACACATCTTCGAGAACTCAGTGATAATCTTAGCACTCAGTACTAATCTTGACGTGCCAATTCACTCTACTTAATGGTCAGTTCTAATCTCAATAGCCAGTAAATCTTCATAATCATTACTAATCTTCATAATCAGTACTAATCTTCATAGTAGGTACCAATCCGAATAGCCAGCACCAATCCGAATAGCCAGCACCAATCTCAAATGCCAGCACCAATCTCAATAGCCAGCACCAATCTCAATAGCCAGTACTAATCTTCATAACACTACTCTTCATAGCCAGTACTAATCTACATAACACTACTCTTCATAGCCAGTACTAATCTTCATAATACTACTGTTCATAACTACCATACCCTGTTTATTATGTTACTGCCTTATCGTACAGCCTGTACTTCGCTAGTCGTTCAAGTATTGACGAAAACTACACATGTATGATATCACTATCAAGAATTGTGCCTAGTGATTATTCCCTAACCTGAAGAGATACCCGAGTTCATCCATTAAGCGCATTCCTAGATACTTAACATAGTTGACCGACAAAGTAGATATAAGTCGAGCTCATGTTATGCCGGTTATCTCAGTGGTTGGTTGTCATACTCTGTCTTCAATAATGTGTAGGTATATCTTCAATAGTAACTGGGAGCATGATACATCTTCACAACGGAACCCCACATCAATATGATATTATACAACTTAAGGTACATCTAACCTAATGTATAGTATAAGTGTCTATTTAAATAATATAAATTCTCATAACGATATATATTAACCTTATGTGTTCTCATACTATTATATATCTTATATAATATAGTTAAGATATATATACCTTCACTCATTGTGTGGTATATTTAAATCATTAATTGAGTATTAGAATAGCTGGGATGGGCCATGTGGTTGATTCTATGCAATTCATTTCTAATTTAGTAGAATACGAACAAGACGTTCAATCTCAATAGAGTAAGTAGAGTAAGTAGAGCAAGTAGCAGTGTAAGTAACAGTGTAAGTAACAGTGTAAGTAGCAGGGTAAGTAACAGTGTAAGTAACAGTGTAAGTAACAGTGTAAGTAGAGTAAGTAGAGTAAGTAGAGCAAGTAGCAGTGTAAGTAGCAGTGTAAGTAGAGTAAGTAAGCAAGTAGTAAAATCATAGTAGAACAATTAGATTCCACTACTTAGTGGTACTACTTAATAGAATACTTAGCAGAGTACTTACTACATAGAATGTTGTGTAGGATACGTACACCACTTAGTACAATGAGGCACTACTTAGTCCATACATAGGCGTCTTGGCTCCGATATCACGCAGCCAAAGATGCAGAAATCAGGACAACCCGACCAACATTCCTCCACTATCTATTCCGACTTTTGTCATCAATCCGAAGCAATCTTGAAACAACCGGTGTACTATTCAAGTGGATTTGAGAGATGCATTCTTCGTCTTTTCTTCAATCCAAGAGTTTTGGTAGAACATCAAGATATTGGCATTTCAACCACTATGGACAGGATGTTCAGAACCACAATGCACAGGATGTTCAGAACCACAATGGACAGGAGGTTCAGGCTTCTATAAGCTGTTCAGACAGGTTGGACCATACAGACGGTGAGCCCTCTGTCTCGAGAGATTGGGGCAAAGCAGGAATTGCTGGTTTCAGCCTGTCGACTCACTGCTCTTATGGCTGTTTGGACGGCCCATGTTCCAGTGTAGTTTACAAACAAGAGTTTGCTAAAACTCGACAGAACAATGAATCCAATGGGATGAACGGTCCAGACGTTTGTATTAGTACCATAGTCGTACCATTAGCATCAGTCTCACTATTGTCCCACCATACCCACTCATCCTGAGTAAGCAATACTGCCTAGAAAACTGTTCCACCTGAGCATTACTCGAACCGGTACCGACCAACATTCACCTCTTCTATTCCCATCTCATCTTCCACCCCATCATCTCTCGCCTCGCCGGGTCCGCGTCATCTGCGCTATGTAGTCCCCCATATGCTCCGAGTCCTCAATAATGTATGCCCCCGTGTCGTTTCTCATGTCTCTTTGCCTAAAGTAACTACCTCCAGTGTAGACCTCCAACTCTCCGCTGTGAAGATTCGCCAAAGTGGTAGCACCGACCGTGTAGAACCCGAGCCGCGCAGCCCGAAGCGCCGTATTAAGTTTCAGAATCGAAGGCTGTCCGTGCGTAGACACAATCACATAATCGGCAGCGAACGGACTCTGCAAGTCATGTATGATTGGCCAGCCAAAGAGAAATGCTCGGTGGCCGTCGCTGGCTCGCTCGTCCCTGGAAATTCTCTGCTCCTGCAAGATTTCCTCCACCATAATCTTCATGAACGGCGAGCAAACCGCTAGGGCGATTTTTCCCTGTGGATAGCCCAAGAGCCTGAGGTACTGGTAGAGATACACGCAATACTTTGCTTCTTCCACAGACACCTGTCCCTGCGAAAAAGGAACTCGAATGTTCTGGACAGCGTACTTGAGTCCGGGGTTATATTCGCCGGGAATGTGCAGTTGACTTTTTGTCTTTGTACCCACACCGGGGGCATCGTACAAACTGGCAATTTCCGGCCGTGCACGAGCTTGGGCCACGGTCACGTTATGTGTACAGTTGATGAAATTGTTTCCCATAAGCGTGAGCCGCCGTGGGTCACTCTTTAGGATAGGACCAGCTACGAGAGCGGAGTCACTAAATGTAATGATGTTTTCGAATTTGTCGTCAAGCTCAAGTGCCTGCTCGGGAGTGGCAATCACATACTTTGCACTCTTCGCCAAGTAATGGCACATTTCTGCTTTTGAGACGCCCAAGTCGAGCGGCGCAAGTCTCTGAAGCCTATTGAATATATCCAGAGTCAGTGCGAATCTTTGAACCACCTCATCGAGCAAAAGAGCCACATTGTCCGAGTCTGTATGGAGCTTTTCAAAGGGATACCGCCTGATAGACTCGGGCGTTTTCTTTAGCTGCCCCAAATACTCCTGCCATCTTGGCTGAATGTGACATGTGAAGAGCAGCTGTGCATTGCGTATATTGGCACCAAAAGCATACTCTTGCAAGCCGAGGAAAGACGCCAACTGATCCACCTGGGCCAATAGCTTTTGCTTCTCGTTGGCCGCGCGGGCGATTTCCTGGTCGTCGGCACACTTGACGCAAGGCAAGTCTGCAACATCGAACAATTCAACAGCGGCCTGCGAAGGAAGAATCACCAAGCACCTTTCCCCCGGCCAGTTCTCAGAAAGAACCTTGAGGTAACTTACCACTAATCTGTTGTAGACAGTCGGGTATCCTGACACCTGCAATGTCGGTAACGTGATCATATCGAGGAGAGTTTGTGACTCACCGAGGGTGAGGCTTCCGATACCCGAGGACTGTGGGTTTTTTTGGTTTGATTCTTTTGAGTCTTTTGAGTCTGTAGAGTCTTTTGAGTCTGTAGAGTCTGTAAAGTCCTGTGACTGCCTTTCCATAGTAATCTTACTATTATGGAAATCATAGACATCTTTCCCTCCGTCGCCATTTTTCCGCTTCTTCGCCAGGGTGAGAACAGCCTCGTCAACACCACACACAGAAAAGTCTAAAGCCATTCTTTCTGTGCGTGCCAATATCTTGTCTATGACTTCGGCGCTCCCCAGACACTGTGTCAATTTTTCTAGCGCCGAAAAGTCCATATTGAACCGAACAGCGCAGTTGAACCGTTTTTCATAACCCGGGCTTTTCCAGTGAACTTTCAATGCCTTGTCAGAAGGACCAGACACAACACGGACAAGCCGGGCAGTGCATACGCCGAACTTTTTCATTCGATAATGGGAGTCGTACTTATTTGGCTTCTGCAATTCCATAAGCGCGATCCAGTCGCCATAGCCAACGTCTTTATGGCTCCATTGGCCCTTTCGTGCGGTTAGAATGGCCGTGGTGCCTTCGACATTTAATTCGGCAATTTGAGAAAAATACTTGCTCAGCCCACGGATCCCATTTTCCTTCGACGGATCCAATATAGTAAGCCGACTTAAGCATTGATCAAGATGAGCGTTAGCCGCTTCCAAAAGCCCGTAGGCGTACTCTGAGGTCTTGTAGCTTAACAAATCTTTTCCCGATTTCCAGTGTGGGGAGAGTGGTTTTGGCCGAAGGAGCAAGGAATCGGTTCCATCGAATAAGTCAAATAATAAAGACTCGTTGAAGTCGGCAAGTCTGTACGTCAGAGAAGTATACCCAAGAGTAATGTCTGCTATGACTTCGCTGATAAAGGATGCTGACCGGAACGGGCCATTGTAGCCCAATTTTCGAGCGATTTTTTCAAGCTTTTCCTCTCCAACATCCACGAGAACAGACACATATTGGTCACGACGCACATCGTATTTGGATGGAGAATAGATGACGAATTCCAACTCAGAAACACCCAAGTCTTTGAGAAGAAGTTGAGTTCTAGTGAAATTCGCTCCGTCTTCTGGTCCGTAGAGCCGTATTGAAAGCAACTCTGCCAACTTCCGGGCCCTTAAAGTGATGTTGCTGTCGTGATCACCAAGACAGCATGAAAACCGCATGGTGTGGAATTTTTTCTTGATTTTTTCCAGAGATTCGACTGCCGCCAATGCAAAGTAAATGAAGTACTCTAGTTGTTCTGTTGGGGCGTTTCCGTTCGTATATGCATCCAAAAGTCGCTCTGGCACCGTGTCTATCCATTTCAGGAAAAGAGAGCATTCTGGGACCAAACTTGGGTCTAACTGAAAACAGACGCCCAAAAAGAAAAAAATGGCAGCATCTAAGCGAGAGTTACCGCTATGGCCAACCAAACTCGTCTGTAGAATCCGCTTAAGGAGGTCTGAACATTTAGCCTCATCTTGGGTGATAATTCCAATACACTTGCTGGTACGTAGGACTTCGTGCTCGTAGCAGACCAAATTAAGAATGAGCTCCAAGTGATTGTTAGTGATATCTGAATGGAAAAACTTCCAAGCCACCGATTCGAAGTAGCCGGCTTCTAGCACATCATGGTAATCCTGCAATGACGTGATTCTAGAAACCAAATCCGTTATGAGACTGGCTGAAAATTTAGTGGGACGCCGCTGCTGTATCCCAGAAAGGAATTTGAACAACAGTGAGTCTGCTGTTGGACTTTTCAGCATGCTAGTGTGATATGAAAGGAACGTCTGGTCTTGTCTGATGAAGCTTGGTGCACGGGTTTCTGGCGATGGGGTAGCGATTGCAAGTTTGTATGGGCGGGTCACTACAGCTTTTAACCAGCAAATAGGTAACCGGCGCTTCGATTTAGAAACTTAATTGTCCTACGAGTGCCGTCATACGAGTTGTTGAATCTAGGGGCGTTTGACTTCTGCTTTTGCCATTTCTTAACCGGAACCACCATGCACTTGAAGCTACTATACAGGACTACCACTAGAGACACAGTTGGTCTAGTTTGGAAAGAAAATATATCGACGGCAACGCTATTTCACTAAGCGGTGTTCAAGGTCACCAAGCTCGCTGGCCCAATGAGGTATCTCCGTTTCAAATTTAAAATCAACTTCACCCGTGCCGTCCCTAGTGTACTCCATACTAAGCGCATGTAGGTATATCCCTCTGTCAGGAACATTAGAATATAATGGGCGCAGACACTCAGAACATGTACCTGTCATTTTGAGTTCATCAGAGATCTTCCTAGTCTTTGCCAACGACCGTATTTTATCCTCAATTGCCTCAACATAGGGGACAATTGAAATTGTGTCAGGACAGGCCAGAACAGGACGGTCTACTCCGAAGCAAGGGAAATCAGAAAGAACCCGCTGGTACATGTCGAGTTCCAATGCACTCTTCTCTTTATTAGTGCCGTCAACAGAGTTGTAAATCGGGTCATTAGTGATGGGATGTCCCAAGTTGCGTAGGTGGATTCGGATTTGGTGCATTTTACCCGAGATAGGTCGGCACATGACGACCGATTCGTCCCGCTCAGGACAATACGAGAGCCGTACAAACTCTGTAGCAGAATCCGCAGCAATCTGTCCAGCAGAACTGACATTCACGTATCCTGAACTGGCAGTATTGATAGAGAAAACCGGGCACGTATAACTACACGAATCCCAGGCAAAATTTCCATGGACACGAGCCAAATAACGTTTTTCAACATTCGATTTATCATTTTGGATAATCTTCTGGTACTTTTGGCAGGCCGCTTTGGACTTAGCGAGCACCAAAACCCCCAGTGTCGCCTTATCTAATCGGTGGCACGGCCAAACGGCCATTCCAAGACAATGGCGTACAATTTCTGTCAAACTGTTTCTTCGGTAGATCCCAGACGGATGTGTAGGCACTCCCGATGGCTTATCTAGCACAAGGACCTCGTCATTCTCGAACAAAACAAGATTGGAAACACAGTCCTCAGCGCTGCGTTTTGGCCAGTACAACGGCGGCTCATGCATATGTTGAAGATTGATAATAACATCATGTGGCTGAAGGAGATGACTTTCTGCTGCCAGATACCGAAGCTCATGCCCCGGAGCCGCCTTTCCGTTGTTTGTGGTGACATAGATATGGCCTGAATCTATGCCTGAGTCCACTACTGAATCAGTCTGGCCTAACTCTCGTGTAAAGACCTGCTTGACGGTGAGATCGCGCCACCTCTGTTTGAACGGCGTCCGGAACTCAAAATAATATGGTATGACCCGGCGAAGACCATTTTCCACCAAATACACCCGGTCCATTTACTGGTGGAGTAGATGCAAATAGTGACAGATGGTGCACCCACATGCAGGAACACAATTTAGGATACGATGGCGGCAGTACTTGGGTTTGTAACCGATTTAGAAGAGGACAGAGACTCAAAATATACGGGGTAGAGTAGATGCCAAAGAAACCGAGATGCCAGAGAAACGAAGCTGTGAAGTTCTTGTATTAGATGATTAAGTCATGTGACTTGCGGTTGGAGTATGATAAGACAAGTGAAGATAGAGGACCATTCAAGTTGGAGCATTCAAATTGGGAGATCAAGAGTTGAAGAGCCTACAATTTCTTGAAAATGGTAACGAAATTATCTAAATGTTGTCATAGTTTTTAATGGGTAGTTCGTATTAGCCGAACACCCTGCATATAACGCATTAATTGGCCATAGCTGACTACCAAATACAAGCTCCGAACTTTGGGGTTTGAATAACACGAGCTAGTTTTAATGATACAGATTCATTTTCTGAACCCAGTATGGTGCCAAGGACCACTGGAAAAAGAACCTATTCATTAAAGAATGGCAATAAATGGAGAGTCTGAGACTATATGCAGGGTCGAATTAAAATCAACTTCCAGTAGAGCAATTACATATTCTACATTTGTGAAGTTGTGTAGTACTGTCGCTGTGATATTGTGCAATCTAAGTGATAGCATTCTAACCTCATTTGGCACTGTCGTATTTTTGCACCGGTATCATTCTGGCCAAATCTTCAGTTACTGCGCAGGAAACAACACAACAAGTCCCACAATTGGAAAATAGCAAAAGTATTTACGACAGAAGTTGAACGACATTACGAACTTCATAGCATTGAAAAATAATATAGAAGTAACAATTGACAGGCTTTCTGTACTTCTCTTACCAAGAACCATGAGGGTCGTGTGCGGACGAAAAGTCTGATTAGAAGGAAAAATCTTCAGAGTGACTACAACTTCAAATCAGCATGTTCCGTTCTGCAGTGCGTACGTTCTGCGCCAGACCAGCGGCGCTAGATGCGGCCCCAGCCAAGATCCAACCGTACTTGGCCGCCAAGCAGTTCATCCCGGAAGATGCGTCCAAATCCAAGGTCAGAGCCTTGAGAAGAAGAGAAAACAGAATGAAACGCCAGATCATCAGAGACGTCAACAACTTGAAGAAACACTCTCTCAAGCGGGAGGAATTCAAAGTGGATCCTGTTTTGGGAGCCGAAAGCAACAAGTTCATTGCACGGGTGCGCCAGGAGTTGAAGGAACCAACGAACCTTGCCCACGGATACAAAAGAGAAGAATTCGAGAAATTGTTGTACGGAGCACAAAAGGCCGCTTTGGACTCGAGTATTGGCGGCGAGGTGATTACTGAGCAAATCATCAAGACCGAAGAGAAAAAGAAGCGGGCGTTGTTGACCATCTTGAACATGAGAAACACCAACGCAGCCGACAGACGGAAGTTGGCGATTGAAATGGCCCGTAAAGAGTTTGCTCGTTTTGAGGGCGACACTGGATCTCCTGAAGTCCAGGCTGCAATTATGACAGTCAAAATCCACTTTGGGTTTGATCACGTGAGAAAGGCTCCAAAGGACAAGGTTCATATACAAAACGTACGTGAGTTGGTGCAACAGAGACAGCTGATCTTGAAGTATTTGAAAAGGGACGACCCAGAGAAGTACTACTACACTATTTCCAAGCTTGGTTTGACGGACGACGTCGTCACCCGTGAATTCAACATGGACAGACAATATTTCCAAGACTACCAAGTGTGGGGCGACAAGCAATTGGTCAAGTTGTCGGACAAGCAAAAGAAGAGAGAGCAACATTTCACTGATTTGCAAAAGAAGGTCACAGAGTACAACCAATTGGCCAGAAAGAACTACGCTCTTCTTAACAATTAGGGCACTTGTAAATAGCATTCGGAATACACATGGCAAATTGCGCCTAACGAGAATAATTGGGATACTGTTTATAGCACATGGCCAGAATAACGGAGTAGCACTTTGGTACCAGACGCTAGTGGGATGGGTTGGTGTTCGGACGTGGATTCAATTATCCATCAAATTAATATGCTCTCTTCCGTCTGCTAGGCTCTCAGAAAGTAGGAATCCGCATGAAATCTCCCTCGTAAGATTGAATGTTTTGGCCTATTTTGCATCTGAACAAATGAGCCGTGGCTCTGAAGAACACCCAAAAAAATGAAATATTTTCCAATTATCCATGAGAAGATTCGGCAAATGCAATCGTGATCTTTCTCGAATTAACTGTGACAGGACTCTGCAAATGAAATTGAGTATCTCCCCGAGATTATCCACAAGTAGGCTCTGCAATGAATTGAGTAATCTTTGTAATCTCATTCTCAGTCGGAAGATATTGATCATTAAGCTCAGCATATAATACCACGCCAGTTCTTGAGCTCCCGTTGAATGCACAACGAATGGCAGAAGATTCAAACATCGTGAGAATTGATTACACTCATCTTGAAGTTCTCCTTGAAATTTAAAAGCTTCAATTTGATATCAGTTGCGTAGGTGTTTCTTGCTAGGAGTAACAACCTAGGAATCAACTGGACTGCATTTCATCCGTGTGTCGGCGAAATACTTGACAAGCTTTTGAAAGTCATGAGGATGACTCTTGCAGATATAATTCTCCGACCAGGATTCAAAAAATTCTCCAGCCCAAATGCATTACCACAGTCAGGAACGTGGAAAATGCGAGCCTTGACCAAACCGGACGATATCAATCGATAATCGATGAGTTTTGATGTGTTGCATCTTTGAGTGTATCGGCGTGGGTACATGTCATTGCTGGCCGTAACTCCACATACAGCGTTCCATACTTCCTCGGTAACAATCAGGATGCAAATTGTCAATCGTTTCCACAATGAAGTCAATTCTCTATTGTCTTGAGCGGATGTTTGCAACGTTAACTCACGGCATTAATCACTGTAGGGACTTTGAATAATGGGTCCAGAATTAGCATAGAGACATGTCAATATCCAACCGCCATTAGGCTTTCCAATACTAGAATAATATCGCACCGCCCGTAGACTTGGCCCTAAACAGGGCATGCATGCTGTAATGAGACGAATGCAAAAAATGGATGTTCCGATGAAAAATAGGAAAACACTGATAAGTCGTGTACTTCATACTGTTGCACCACAACTGACTAAACTCGCTGTATTTCCTTTAGCGACTCGATACTAAGGAACTTCAAAATATCAACAAGGCTTGTCTCTATCTGCCCCCTCAAACACAAGCACTCGTCATGCTTTGCCCTGCCGTTTTGGCCTTTAGGTTCATCTAAAACACCTCTTGCATAAGCTCATCCATCTGCTCATCCAAATCCAGCCTCTTCAATTCATCAATCCCGCTCAGAAGCGTGTCAATTTGACTTTCAATGCTCTGCTTAAGATCTTGTGATTCCTGACCCATTTCTCGAAGCTCATCGAAGAGTTGCTTGTTATCCAACACCAACTGCTCATAGATCATCGTAAGCTTGCGTATGGAGTCCTCTCGCGTCAGTTTTACCGACATCTCTATGAGCTCTGATGCGGATAACTTGTCGACCAGAAATGGCGTAATAGACCCAGATTCCCGGTTCCGCTGCGCCTGGAAAATAATCTCATCCAACTCGTCCAACTTTCGGTGAATGTCTCTGTTTTCAAACATATGCTCCACTTGCTTAAAACATGTGCTGTGGAAGTATTTTTGCATTTGTTTACGGGCAGTTTCTAGCGCTTCTGGCCCGCCTTCCATTTGCGAAATCCGGGGGAAACATTTCTCAAGCTGCTCGGGCATGAGCAGGTTCTTTATGGTCTGCTCCACTGCTTTCTTGACCACTTGGTTCAAACGGTCATATCTGATTTTTTCAGCCTCCATTTGTATATATTGGGGCAATCTATATGACTGAGTGAATATAAACAAAGGTATGGGCACGTGATATCTATCACGTGCAGTAATGAACCTGTAGCCTTTTTTTCTTTTTAGAAAGATAGTGTTTAAAAGTAGACAATTGATGGATCCTCATATTCATACCGTCTGCTTTCCTTAAAAATCGCCAATATCAAAGCTCCGTTGACAGATTGCTCTCTTATATTGGTATTCTGCATATAACAATAAGTAGTAGTTCCATCAAGTTCATAAAGGGACTTGCCAAAAACTTTCAGATGGTATCCATGCCAATATAAATGTCAATTAATATGACTTAGTAGTCTGAATAAACCCAAATCTCATCCAGTCCATATCCCACAACAAATGCAGCACAGTACAAATAAACACAAAGTACTGCATATAACTAAGTGAGATAAACCCTATGACACCTCCTCGCCTTCAGTCCTTATAGGATCCGTTATAAAGTACACCATGCTGGACCCACGTTCTTTGATTGCCGAAGCAGAGAAGTTGGCCAAGCCCCAAACAGGCTTCTTTTCATTTTTGGGTGGATCTGCCAGTTCTAGACTTGAGGATGCGACTGATCTTTACATTCAAGCGGCTAACGCCTATAGACTTCAGAAGGACTTTTCGCTGGCAGGAACGCAGTTTTTGAAGGCCGCAGACTTGCAACAAAAACTCAAAAACCACAATGATGAAGCAAACCATTTGGTGGACGCGTACAAGTGTTTTAAGAGTGTTTCTCCATCCGATGCCATCGACGCCTTGTCTCGGGCGATTCACATTTTTTTGACTCAGAACGGTCAATTCAGACGGGCAGCCAACTTCCAAATGGACTTGGCCGAACTCTATGACCAATCAGGAGATGTTGAGAACGCAAAACAAAGTTATGAGAAGGCAGGAGACTATTTTTCGACGGACGGAGCAGAGGCGCTTTCTAACAAGGCTTTTTTGAAATGTGCTGATTTGAGCGCTACCCTGGGAGATTACAGAAAGGCCCGTGACTTGTATGACTCAGTTATAAAGGCGCTGTTAGGAAACAATTTGACCAAGTGGAATTTGAAGGAGTATTTCTTGAAAAATATCTTGTGCACCTTGTGTATGGATGATGTTGTGGACGCCCAAAAGAGACTTGATTCTTTTGCCGAGGACGAGCCATCATGGCCTACTACCCGGGAATACAAGTTGGTGCAAAATATCTTGCAAGCCATTGAGAACGGAGATGCGCAGGCGTTTTCTGACACTGTGTACGAGTTTGATCAATTCAGCAAGTTGGACAGATTGAAGACGCAATTGTTGTTGAAGATCAAGAATTCGGTGGTTGAAAACGACGACGATGACTTGACTTAGTGTAATTTGATTTTGAGCAAGGGCCCACTAGATGGCTCGTTTGGTGGACGGATGCAAGGACCACTGGACGGCCCGTTTGGTGGATGGATGCAAGGTTACTTGGAAGTTGTGTCTATTTCGAAGAGTTGTGTCAATTGTATGCTGGAAGAGTACTTCAACACAGATGGTCCATTATTGGAATGCCTAATCTACCCGTTAGTATACGGTCGGCAGTACTATATCTATTTCGAGGGTATATCACTAGCACAAGTTGTAAGTTGGATATTGAAATTTAATGATAATGCGTCTTTTCATTCAGAGAACACGTGAGGAGGATCAGATAAGAACCCAAATCGGAGAAGACTACAGATTTGAAGCACGAATAGCAGATTGAATTCGTGGATGTGATAGATTCATTTTAGTACACGTCCTTAAGTAATGCAGAGAGGAGGTACAGTAGTAGGGTCGTACAGTGGCATTAGTAGAAGGGTATGTACAGTCATAGTTACGCTACAGTGATAGGTACTGCCGTAGGAAGAGTAGTAACATCTGGTAGTATCTGGTGTCTGTCGTATCTGGTGTCTGTCGTATCTGGTGTCTGTCGTACAAAATGCTTCAGCTACGCCCCACAGAAACTATGTGAAGCACAGCTAATGGAGTAATGCGTTACTAAATAGTATGCACAATCGCCACACAGTCATTTATCCAGTCAGTTACGTGCTACAGTGATTACATCATAAACCTACCAATATCCACCACATAACCATAGAACAGCATCCACAACGATACTAAGGATTATATTTGGGAAAAGAAAGTGGTAACTGCAATGTACGTCTGCAATGTATTAATACTACAATGTAAATACTGTCCACGGTAATATCTCTACTGTCTACTATCTACTATCTACTGTCTACTATCTACTGTCTACTATCTACTGTCTACTATCTACTGTCTACTATCTACTGTCTACTATCTACTGTCTACTATCTACTGTCTACTATCTACTGTCTACTATCTACTATCTACAGTAGTAACCAGCATAACTACCTAATCAACTAAAGCTTCAGCCAAGTACCACCACCTTCAATAAAACTGCAGATACAACTACATACAAACGAACATAATCTACAGAAACCATAGAATAAGAAAGCCAGTACTCGGGAAAACGTATTCTTTTCAGTAAGCATTAATATCCACAAGACTGCGCTATGAGAAGAATAGGCACAAAGAATACATTCATAACTGCAACGAAAACTACACTAACAAAGCACCGAAACATCTATAAAATAGCAGTAACCGTTAGAGAATGCAAGGTAATTTGGTATACCACAATAACTACGATAACAACTGCAATCTGCCCAGCTACATTGCACTGACAGTAGTATCCGCAAGAATGTCTTTGGCTACTTGAAAATGATAGCCACCCATCTACAGTAGTAGCAACATATACGTCATAAAAATAGACTATTATCACAGTAGCTACATCTACATCTGATCTAAATCCACATCTGCATCTACATCTGCATCTGCTTCTACATCTGCTTCTACATCTGCTTCTAC
This sequence comes from Clavispora opuntiae, assembly GCA_030574075.1. Classification (NCBI taxonomy): domain Eukaryota; kingdom Fungi; phylum Ascomycota; class Pichiomycetes; order Serinales; family Metschnikowiaceae; genus Clavispora; species Clavispora opuntiae. The sequence continues at coordinate 174,748 of JAJMEJ010000014.1, read as the reverse complement.
ATCTGCTTCTACATCTACAGATTATCGTCCATCTCTTCAATAATACAGTCCACCTCCTCGTGCTAATTCTACACATCTAAAACGAAACAAAGAGACATGTATTGGAGATAAACCTTGGGCGTAAAGGGTCAGAAACGCAAAGCCTAGCAATATATGCTAGCCATGAGACCTTGATACAACCCAATATCAAATCCCACTCAAAGCTTACTTTTCGTACACAATACTCATAGACGCTACTGTTCATAGACGCTACTGTTCGTAGACGCTACTGTTCGTAGACGCTACTGTTCGTAGACGCTACTGTTCATAGACGCTACTGTTCGTAGACGCTACTGTTCGTAGACGCTACTGTTCATAGACAGCACCGTTCATAGACATTACCGTTCATAGACATTACCGTTCATAGACAGTACCGTTCATAGACAGTACCGTTCAGACTCCAAACCTGCTACTAATTACCCAGTATCGTTCGTGTATTTCATCATTTCTATCAAACGGGCTTTCCACCCAAGAACTCACTCCATCTTCTCACCTCGTGAGGAATCTCCACTTTCTCAGGGATCGTGTCGAAGTTGACCTTAGTGCCGATCTTCTCCTTCAAGCACAGCGCAAACAATTGAGAGGTGTTTGGCTCGTTGAACAAAGGAATACCAAAGTCAATGGCGTTTCTTCTCATGACGTAATCCTCGTCCAACAAGTTTTCTGCCCGAGCCTTGGCCAAGTTGAACACAGCGCTGACTTTCTTGGCTTGGAAGATTTCTCTCAATGCACGCTTGTCAGTCTTAGGGAAGTCAATCACCTCAACCGGCTCCAGCACATGTTGAGACAAGTAGTCTGCCACTTCTGGAGATGCTGTGTAGAAATTGTAGCCAAGGCCAGAGATCGTGGAAGCAACCTTGGCCAACTTTTCATTGGTCAAGTCTCCGCCAAACAAAATACCAGTTCCAGGAACAGGAACCTTGAAGTTCATTGTGGATTGGATAGACGTCCAGTAAGCCTCCAACAAGTTAGTACCGAAACAAGCAATTTCTCCGGTAGAAGACATCTCCACGCCCAAAAATGGATCCGCACCAGCCAAACGAGTAAAGGAAAATTGGGGAACCTTAGTAGCCACACGGTCATATTTAATGGCCATCAAATCCTCAGGAGCGGGAACATTTTCGTTCAAAAGAGCCTTGGCAGCAACGTCAATGAAGTTTTTACCCAAAACCTTAGAAACAAAAGGGAAAGAACGAGAGGCACGAATGTTACACTCGATAACCTTCAACTCAGCCTCTTCGTCCTTCAATGAACCTTCCTTGTTGTTCAAAATCACTTGCATATTGAATGGACCTGTGATCTTCCATGCAGCAGCAACCTTGTCAGCAATAGTCCTGAGTCTAGCCAAAAGAACAGGAGACAAGTTTTGAGGAGGCAAGACCAAAGTGGCATCACCAGAGTGGACACCGGCGTTTTCCACGTGCTCAGAAACAGCATGCACAAGCACCTTACCTTCGTGAGCAACACCATCAATATCGATTTCTTGGGCACCTTCGATGAACTTAGAAATCACCACTGGGTGGTCTTGAGACACGTCAGCAGCATTAGACAATTTGGATTCCAACTCACTTTGAGAGTTGATCACAGACATGGCAGCACCAGACAACACATACGAAGGACGCACCAAAACAGGGTAGCCAACCTCGTCAGCAAATGCCTCAGCCTCAGCAATAGATGTCAATTCCTTCCATTGAGGCTGGTCCACTCCGATAGAATCCAAGATTTGCGAAAACTTGTGTCTGTCTTCAGCCTTGTCAATATCTTCTGGATTAGTACCTAAGACATTACATCCCAGGCTTTGCAAGGCCAAAGCGATGTTCTGCGGCAACTGGCCTCCAACACTAACGACCACACCCAGGGCGGTTTCCAACTCGTAGATATCCAAAACTCTTTCCAATGAAAGCTCTTCAAAGTACAAACGGTCAACTTCATCAAAGTCTGTCGACACAGTCTCTGGGTTATAGTTGATCATGATAGTCTTATGGCCAGCGTCTCTTAAGGCACGGGCAGTGGCAACAGCACACCAGTCGAACTCAACAGATGATCCGATTCTGTACACACCAGAACCCAACACCATGGTACCGTTTTCATTGAACTCAATGTCAGAAGATGTGGCGTTGTAGGTGGTATACAAGTAGTTTGTGTTGGCAGGGAACTCAGCGGCCAAAGTGTCAATTTTCTTAACGAAAGGAACAATTCCGTACGACTTTCTCACAGCACGAACATCCAATTCCTTTGACTTGACACAAAGGCCGATTTGCTTATCAGAAAATCCAAGTTTTTTAGCCCGGAGCATCAAGTCGTGGTTAATGTTAGACAAGGTCTCGGCTGCCTCAAGCTCACGGTACATGTCGACAATATTCATCAACTTGTACAAGAACCATTTGTCAATCTTAGTCAATTCGTGAACACGGTCCACAGAGTAGTTTTCATGGAGCAAAGCTTGACCGACAGCCAACCAACGAAGGTCAGTTGGGTTGGCCAAAACATCATCCAAATCATCGAACTTTCCTCCTTGGAATCCAACATACGATGGGTCGACTTGACGGATAGCCTTTTGGAAAGATTCTTCAAAGTTCCGGCCAATAGCCATAACTTCTCCGACAGATTTCATAGCAGAACCAATGTCCCTCTTCACGTGCTGGAACTTGGACAAATCCCAACGAGGAATCTTGGTAACCATATAATCCAACGAAGGCTCGAAGTTGGCAGAAGTAGTCTTGGTGACTGGGTTTGGTAATTCAGGCAAAGTGTGACCCAATGCGATCTTGGCCGCAGTGTAGGCCAATGGGTAACCAGTAGCTTTCGAAGCCAATGCAGAAGAACGGGACAAACGAGCGTTGACCTCAATAACACGGTAATCTAATCCATCAGGCTGCAAAGCATATTGGACGTTACATTCACCCACAACTCCCAAGTGACGAATGATCTTGATAGCAGCAGAACGCAACATGTGATACTCCTCGTCAGACAAAGTCTGAGAAGGAGCAACGACAATCGAATCTCCGGTGTGGATTCCCAATGGGTCAAAGTTCTCCATGTTACAAACAGTGATACAGTTGCCCACACGGTCGCGGACAACTTCGTACTCGACTTCCTTCCAGCCCTTCAAGGATTTCTCCACGAGAATCTGAGGAGCCAAGGATAAAGATCTTGACGACAAATCACGGAGTTCTTGCTCATTGGCTGCAAAACCAGACCCCAAACCTCCCAAAGAGTAGGCAGAACGCACGATGATTGGATAACCAATATTTTTAGCAGCAGCCAACGCATCGTCAACCGTGTCTACGGCAATTGACTCGGCAATTGGAATATCAATTTCCTTAAGCGCCTGCGCAAACAAATCTCTGTCCTCAGAGGTCTCCAACGTACTAATTGGAGTACCCAAGACCTTCACTCCATACCGGTCGAACACTCCCATCTTGTCCAACTGGACACCCACATTAAGACCCGTTTGGCCTCCAAAAGTCAACAAAATTCCGTCCGGTCTCTCACGCTCAATGATGTACGTGATGTACTCCGCAGTCACAGGAAGATAGTAAATCTCGTCTGCTAAAGAATGTGATGTCTGGTTGGTGGCGATGTTAGGGTTAATCAAGATCAGCTGCTTATTGGCCTCCTTCAATGCCTTGATGGCCTGGGAACCCGAGTAATCGAATTCTCCCGCTTGTCCAATGGACAAACCTCCAGAGCCAATCACCAACACTTTGGAAACATCCACGGTTTTGCTGTGATCGGGGCTTTTTAATGTTTTTAAGAATTCTCCACCTTGGTAGATTGGCTGGGCGTTGCAAACGGCCCGAGAGAGCGAAAAGCTTCTCTTGGCCATGGTGGCCATTCTCTTGGCTGCCAGCACGCTATTGAGAATCATGGCAGACGTAGATGGTAAAAGCTGACAGTGAAACTTTAAAAATTTTTTTTATTTTTTTGGGACAATCGCTCTATATATGGGGAGCATGCATGCCGAAAACGGCAATGACTCAGCGCTAGCCGCGATTTGAGATCAGTAGTGTTACCCGGCCTGAAGAATTTTTACTTCTCAGTTCGTAGAATTTAGTTTCCTTTTTTTTTTTTTTAATAGTCTTCTTTTATTCTATAACTTTGGTTGCAAATGGAAGCTGCAGAACTATCTTACATCATTTCTTCTCTACCTCTTTCTCTTGTTAAGTACTTTTCATAGTCCATGATATGTTCCTGTATATAACTCACCAACTATTATGTCACTATTCTTCCTGCAGGATCATATTCCCTTGGTTCTATTGGCCATACTAAGAGTCAATACTAAGGTTCACTCTGCAAAATAGAGACCACTTGGGGATCTTCAGACGGCGCAAGCTCTCGTTTCAAATTCTCTTTTATATATGAATTTTTTCATGGTATTTTTACTTTTGCTTTACACTCGCATTTCCTCTGAAATAGTGCATATCACGAGATGACCTCAACAAAGAGAAATCTAATTCCAGCCTACCATTATAAAGGGAGCTAACGGTTATAAGGAGAAGCAGAAAAAGTACAAGAAATATTAGAAAGCAAATCAAACTTCATAGATACTCCTCTGACCGTGAGTCACGTGGAGCAGAATATGTGCACAAGATAGCCATCAAGGCACGTGATATAACAAGCGGTTGAATTTAAAGAAGGATAGTACGAGTATTATATTTGTCCTTATAAACACGCTTACGATCTTACAATATCCTCACAAACATTCACAAACATTCTTTCCTTCACGCTCTTTTCTTTTGTTCCTTTTCTCCTAATTCTTCTACCACGCACTCGTTATGTTCGTCTTCACGTGACCAATCCCATGTCCCAACCAGCCCATCAACAGTCGTACCAAACATCGTTCCAATGTCCCGACCGGCGTCTCCCTTTCCCAGAACAGAAGAGGATTCTCTAGCGCTGCAGTCAGACGTGACTGTCTCCACAAATGCCACACTGTATGCAGAATACAAAGGCTTCTTTACCTACATAATTTTCACCGTGGCTCTTGTGGTCTACATAGCATGGACTCTTCTACCCGAGCCGGGTTTGGCGGCCATAGGAGTGTTCTATTATCCGGATAAGTACTGGTCACAGGCAATCCCTCTCTATCTGTTGATGTTGATGTTGTATGGGTACCTTTTTTTGGCCTTATACAATACCGAGGTACATACAGTGAGTCTTGATGATGCACGGGCGTTTACCGACAGCCAGACGGTGTATCCTCGGCACCCAGAGGAGTATGTATGGAAGGCACCAAGCGGAGTATGGGATCTTCCAATAGGCTTGGTGAATGAGGTTTTGTATGGGGAGCCTGAGAGTGATACAGAGTCCCAGCGCGTTATATAGGGTAGTCATGGTGTACAGGGAATCAGTCAGAGAATATAAAGAGCAATAGAGTTTTGAAGCGGCCGAGATGAGGCTGCATTTCGGAAGATACATGTATTTGATTATTGATCAATGCAAAGAGCGCAACCTAAACGCCGTAGGTTGTCTGAAGAAAGCCTCTGGTGTCTGCATCAACAAGACCCAACACCTGCGTTTCCCATGCGTCTCCTAAGAGACCTTTGTAGCTCATGATGATTTGATAGAACAGTTCCTTGAGCTTTTCTGAAGGTTCAAAATAGTTACCTATGCAGCTCACAAACACTGCCAAATTTTTGCGGCCCAGTTGCTGGCTCAACCCGCCGAGGCCCTGATCAGGATTCAACAGAATGATCTCTAACATTCCGAGGAAAGCGGTTTCCTTTTCTTCGTTTTCAATGAGGTACATCATTTGCGCACACCACAGGTAGAAAAACTCAGGCAAACGTGGTGCAATAACCGGAGCGCCTCCAGCCAAGCCAAGACGGCCCAAGCAGATTGCCGCGTTCTCCAAAACCGCCAGTTGTGTTCCGGTGGAGTTGAGAAGTGGAATCAACAAGTTCACCATGTTGTACATGGAAGGTTCGAGACTTTTTGGATCAGCCTTCAATGCAATTTCACCAAATGCCCATATAGCGTTGTTGGTAACAGGGAAAATGGAATATGACGAGTTATTAATCTCATTGCCAACGTACATCACTATCGATTCCATATGAGGTTGAACCACATCATTGCATGCAAAAATAGCCAAGTCACCAAGCAATGCGTATGCCAGCTGGCGGACATCTTCGTCCTGATCTTCAAAACATGCTAACACCAATTGCATCAAATCTCCACCATGCTGTTTCATCAAGTCCACAGAATGGCCACGGAACCCTTGAACCAAGCCGTCGATCAAGTCTAGCGATGTGACGATAAAATCCTTTTCTGGAGCTTCAATTTCAGGATCTGTATGGACCTCCTGGTTCATCCGAATAGCATTTGCCAATATCTTAACTGCTCTTTCATAAACTGGAACCGCATATGGAGCAAAAGCCTCACGCATGGCAGCAGCAACCACAGATAAACATTCCAACAACGGCCACAAATCGGTGTCGGTATCATCCAAGCTTTGCCAGTTGTTGAACAAGGGAGGCAATAAGGTGTTAGCATATTCTGGAGACTGACCAAAAACATCCGGACCAATCTTGTCCACAAATGTACTGACACAATCATAGAGTGTGATCAAGTTCTTTCTTTGGTAAGCAGCAAAACATTTTGCAAAATGTTCCAAAAGAGCTCCTACATATTGTTCAAGGAGAGTAACATCTGCCGCTTCAACGAATGACGCCAATGCCGAACATGCTGCCTCTTGAACAATCTTCTTGTTATCCAATGCCAACAGAACTACCGCTTCGAAAGTTGGTTGGAAGTAGTTGCCATAAGTACCACCCTCATGTGCCTCCTCACATACCCAGCTGGCATAGCGCGATAAAGTCCAACAAGTGATCAGGCGAACTCTCGTCTCAGAGTCCTTCATGCGGTCAACTAAAAAGGGAACCAAGGTTGGCAATTTGTCACCAGCAAGTTCGATGCAACTTTTGGAAATAGCACCAAACGCAAGAATAGCTGCTTCACGAATTGGCCATTCAGGAGACACAATCTTTTCCTGCAAAATAGGCAATGTAACAGCAATAACATCTCCTGGGTAGTCAAGCGAAAGAGCATCGAGGGTTGCAGCTGAACAACGACGCAAGTTCCACAGATCAAGCTCATCGTCACTGTCTTCATCATCACTTTCATCGCTATAATCTTCGTCGCTATCGCCACTTGCTTTAGGTGTATTGGTTTTACCAACCTTATGAGCATCTTTCGTTTTAAAAGCATTAGGTAGAATATCCTGGTCATTGTCTGCAACGTTTGCGTTGTCCTTTTCGTCAAGAATTTGCATCAAGAAAATCAGCTCCTCAGAATAAACCATCTTTTCTAAAAGAACAGGCAAGACCAAACCCAAATGAGGACGGAACAGCGCACGATAGCTCTTGTCTGGAAGCTCTGCAAGAGTTAACAAGAACTCACAAGCTTCCATGGCAACGTCTTCGTTGGAATCTTGCATCAGATGCACACAGTATTGTACGACACCATCCATATGAGGAACCAAAGCTTCAGGCTTGCGCTCAATCATCAGAACAAATGCTGCACACACGTTTTTCCGTACTGCAGCCTCAGTATCGTGGGCTAACTTGAACAAACTTTGCAAGAATGGTTCCAAAAATGAGTCCGAATCCTTCAGCGGAATCAAGTGATTGAGGGAATGTACAGCCTGACTCTTCATTACCAGAGTGGCTTGAGGTGATTCTATAAGTTGAAGAAGTTGCTGGGCTAACGCGGTAACCTGTTCGCCACGCAAGATAGAGCCACTGTCCTCACAAATCTTGGCCAATGCAGAAACAGCAGCCTCACGCGATACAGGGGGAATAGAGTCAGAATTTGCCATTTCAATAAGTTGAGCCAAAGCTTGAGGCCACCCGTCAGGGCCAAATGTCAAGAAAAGCGAGGTGATGACGTTTCCGGTAATATTACGCACCATTGCTTGAGAAGCCAACAAACCTGACATAATGGAAGTCAAAAGGTAACTGCGGTCGGTTTTTGAGGGCCTCAAAACACTGTTCTTCAAGTTGATACCAGCGGCAGCTCGAACATCAGCAGAGACAGAGCCCTCCTTGATCAAGAGATCGCAAAGGTAATTCTCAAAATGGGGTTGCAAGCGTGCCAGAGCAAGAGCGTCATTTGCTGCCGAACGTTCAGTACGATCAGCGGACAAGGTCGCTTTGAATATTTGAGCAAGTTGCTCCAATGCCTGAAGGTCAGCAGACCACATTATCAATAGAAGGAAGGAGTAACACTAGAAGTAGAAACAATATAGAAACCTTGTCTCCAAACTTATGAATTGAATCAATGTTACAGAAAAGTCCGGAAAGGGTTGAAAACACAAATGCAATATGTATGAAGCGCTTATGGGAACGTTCTTTAAACACTTGTCGAATCAAGTCCTGGCTAGAAGGTGAGCTCGAATTTTTTCGTGTGTATACAGAACAGATGAGGATGGGACGCAGTAGGGAATGCTGTTTTATCCAGCGATTACCACCAGTGCGACACAATAACTTTAGTGTAAGCGTCAAACACGGGAACGACCAAAAAGATTGAAAATGATTAAACATCGCCAGAAACTCACATGTTGGTGAAATAGTCGGCATTACTTGCCATAGTAAATTGTACCTCTCCATGAGAGAGGTACGGATGCGAGCGTTCCACCTCAAGAGGTGGAAACACTAAATTACCACAAGCGTTCGAGTTCAGCAAATTTTTCGGTCAATTCATCCAATTGGCCTAATATAGGCGTGTGGATAGGAGTAGGCAGACGGGACTTACGCTTGCGCTTTTGTGTTGCAGACATTGTAGGCAGACCAACATTTTTGGAATCCTTTGTGTGCAGTGATGTAGCCTGCACTTCTGATTCAGATACTACTCTGGATGACGAAGCTGAGTCAGAAGTACTTTTTGCAGTTTGTAGAGTCAGGGAAATCTCTGTCAGCGTCCCTAGTCCAGTCAGACCGACAGGAGACCGTTTTTTAGTCACTTTAAGCGGTGCATCTACAAACACGTCGCTTAGGACTTCCAGGGGAGCGTCAGGCACATGTGTTTGGTCCAAATCATCATGAGAAAAGTCGTAGTAATGCGGAAGATCCACGTCATCATCATCGTCATCAAAATTAAGTTCTCCCACGTTTTCAAAACTGACTGTTTTCTGAGAACGTGGTACACGTGCCGTAGTTGAAGTGGGAAGAGGAACACGTTCAAGTTCTTCGTTACGGAAGCAATTAAGACGAGCCAAACGTTCTCCATGAGTTTCTAAGCATTCTGCAGGGACGAATCCGACTTTTTCGTCGTCTTCATCCAGCAATGGCTCAGGTTCCCCTCGACTAGCAGCAAGAGCCCTGCGCTCACGGACAGATAACTTACGCACAAGCCACCAATAGTTGTCCAGATCGTTGACCAAAACAACTGGTTCATCACGCGCCAATGTGCAATGCAGCGGGTCTGGGCCCGAAAAATCATAGAGACCGTATAGTTTCTGAGGATCCAAATCACGTGGAGGCAGTCTTGGAGGCAGTGGCGGCATCAACTCCACCTCCGGCTCCCAAAGATCTTCGTTTTCCGAGTCTTCAAACTCGTCAGCAAATGCAGCGAGTTGACGAGGCGAGTCCACGGCAAAGTGAACGCTACCGCCAGTAAATGCATCATTATCGTCAGAGTAAACTCCGTCCACGTCGTAGTAATTCGTGTCCTTACTTAAAGATTCCGAGCAATTGTTATCCGCTATCAGTTCAGGGCTTTCAGATAGTTTTCGGTAGTAATCACCCACGGCATCTGCAGCAGCGTCATCCTCCTCATCGTCCACATAATCAGAGCTGTCACATGCATCATCCACTGCCTTTAGATCCATTCGCAGAGAGGTAGGTGTCAAGTCAGCTGTGGAACCTTGCATAGGCATCCCTAAGTCTGTGGTAGATGACAGACGACGGGCAGGATCTTGGGGGTTCAGACGATCGTGGGTCTTCTGATCTTGAGTTTGGATCAATTTGTTCTCTTTCTGAATCTCACTGTGGTCATCTCGGCTTTCCTGAGGTTGCATCTCGTGTCCTGACTGGTCATGTCGCGTCTGAGGAGTCAGAAACAATTGAGGAGAATAGGCACGGTCAAAGGATGTAGAGAACTTATGCTGGCGGTCTGCATAGACCTCATTGGCATCAAAGTCATTATGACGTAAGTACTGAAGAACACTCAGTTGCACCTTCTGACGCGCTAAGCCAGGATGGGCCGCCAGTCGGACCACCGACCCGTGAGAAGTGGCCGTATGCGCCAGCGACTCCAGCCCGATCGAGAGCTTGCGCTCCAAATCGTGGAGAAGTTTGTTTGTACTTTCGAGCGAGTCTTCCATTTGGGCCAGAATAGGGCTTTTGAGGATTTCTGTTGCCAAGACCCACCGTTGTAATGCTAATCACAAGACCACGCTGAAAAGGCAAGGGCCAGGGAACAACAAATGGAAATACGGGCGATTCGAAAAGGGTTGGAGGCTCTCCGAATGTTTCTAAGGGATTTCCGACGTTCTGATCGCGTCTTACACTGTCAGGCGACTGTTAGTGCTGGCGCTTGGTGATTGTGGAGAAAAAGGAGCAGGCCAAAAAATGGACAAAAGTCGGGCCAAAACAAAACTCAAATGATGGCGAGAGAAAATGAATGAACAGTTAGACAGGGTTCTCCGAATGGATGGGCGGACCTTCAAATCTCTGCAGAGTCTGCCTGATGCGGTGTATGGCCACTGAGTTGGTTGAGGTGCCAATGACTTCTTTCACTCAAGAATGTTCGCGCGGGTGGTATGCCTAACCCTGATTCGGGCCCAAACAGGCAGGCGCGATCTGCAAAGAGGACCTGCAGCGAAGCAAATACAGTTAGAGTTAGAGGTGATGGCAGGCTACAGGTTTTGGCCAGGCCAGAGTTGGTGTTTTCATTTGATTCTCGACGTGTCTTGATTGTGTTTCTGACGTGTTTGTGTGATATTTTGACGTGTCTTGGTTGTGTTTCTGACATGTCTATTTGTCTTTTTGACGTGTCTTTTTGTCTTTTGAAGTGTCTATCTTTGACGTGTATTTTTTCAGGTGTCTTTGGAATGTCTTCCGTTTCTTCCTTCTATTTTTCACTCTATTTATGTCTTTCATTTGTTCCCTTCACTATTCTCCTTTCCGCTCTTTTTTTTATTGCCTCCTATTTAATTGTCTATGGTAACGTTTTTTGTATGGTCAATAAGGTCGATTTGGCTCCCGCGCAGAAGGTACCATGCGTCGCTGGGCGCGCTTGCTCATCGAACTTAGTGCACGCGAAGAATGTGATGCACCTGTGACAAGGACTCAAGAGTAGTTGTGAAAACTTATTGGCTCGAACGAAAACTCATCGGTAGTCGTGAAGTTGCCCTCATCATCTTTATGATTATTGCTGCAACAACAGTCTGCCTGGACGACCGGCGGAACCCAGGCGCGCAAATGTCGCAAGTCTCAATGTATGGCCAGGCCGCACGAGTAGATGATCCGGAGACAATGGCACTGGTGCACGCGGCAGACGTGTAGGCCAGGCCATCGGTTCTGTACCAGAAACCGAAGCATATTGCCAGCGGTTCTGTACCAGAAACAGAAGCATATTGCCAGCGGTGTACAGAGTTGTAGGCAGAGTTGTAGGCGGAGTTGTGTAGCTGATTACTTTGCAGTCTATTTTCTCGTACCGGTGTTGCCAGTCCCTGATTGCGCCAACGCCGATTGTGCCAGTCCCTGATCGTGCGAGCGGCATCTTTTAATGCGTCAGCGCCGCCTCTTGCTGCCGCCGTGCCTCGTAGATGCGCAACCTCTTCCGGATGCGCTTCAACTGCCACCGGAGTGGAACAAACGGCAAGTACCCGCGGCGCTCCTCAAACAAACGCAAGCGGAGCCAAACTGACACCAGAAGCCAGTACGCCATGTACGAGAAAACGCTTCCATACGTAGCAGTGTTCGTCCAGCCAACAATAGCATTGGCCACCATCCACCAACCGTCTCTTAAGCCGTTGCAGCAGTTCACGTGCCACACGGCAGTGGCCACATCATACGACCCAGGCCCAGAGCCGGTTTCGCCCACATCCAACCCGCCGCATCTGCGCACGTACCGCTCCAACTCCAAGAACCAGACACCGCGGCTCATAAGCCCGGCACTCACCACATACAAGAAGCACGTGGAGCAGATCAAAAAGTACTGGAGCGACATCTTGTTGCCGCCGCGGTAAAGAGAGTATCCGATGGCGGAACCAAGCAAAAGCCCGGCTAAAACTGCAAGAGGGAGCGAGCTGAGCGGCTGCGACATACCAATGCCGCCCACAAACACCACCGCCTCCAAGCCTTCACGCAACGTAGTAATAAAGGGCAAAATGGCCAAGAAGTACCGCTTGGTGAACTTCTCACGCTGAGGCGGTGGCGGCGTCAAAAGCGTCGACGTCGACAGATTGTCGTCATTGCCATCCAATTCCGTGCCGTCCATTTTGTTGGGTTCTTCCGTCCGGTAGGCGTCGCCCAACTTGACCCACCACTTGATTTTCATCACCTTGTTGATCCGCAAAAGACCCACGCCCATCACCGTGATGACCATACTGGAAAGCAACGAAAAGATTCCTTCCCATAGTCTCTCTGTGTACGACCACAAGTCTTTTTCAATAAAGTAGAAACAGAAGATGAACACGAGTCCGATGAAGAAACAGATGAGGAGACCACAGACAGCACCAAGCCACACTTGGAGACGGAGTCCCTTATTAACTTGCCTTACTCGATGATCCTGTTCGGAATCTCCATCAGGTTCTCTTTTGTTGATGAAGGAAAGTAGCACCGAGATGATGATAGCCGTTTCCAACGTCTCCCGGAGAATAATGAAAAAAATCTGTATGGAAAAATATCGGGCAAGATCAAACATAATGAATGTGATCTGGACATTTCTCGTCTACAAATGGGCCACTCACTCTAGGGCCATGTGGCCTTATGTGCAGTACCCAAGATTATCTTAGAGGTCGATTTGAACGAGCTACAGAGAAGTGTGCTAACATCTTTTTGTATTTATAAACTGAGAATATGTGTTTACTAGCGTTGGCGGTGCGGCCTGTCTGGGTCGTGGCGGAGGAAGTCCATTTGGATATCTGGTCGTAGCGCAGTAAGTGTATTCCTGCCAGTTTTTGTATTTGGATTTTTGGCTCGTGGTGGTGTTAGTCACTCTATAAAAAGGCGAATGGAGATAGATGTGAGTGGAGGTACAGGCGGTACATGTGAGTGCAGGTACATGTGAGTGGATGTACATGTGAGTGGATGTACATGTGAGTGGATGTACATGTGAGTGGAGGTACAGGTGAGTGCCTGACCAGGTCAAAGTCTCATCAACGTTCATTCACTCGTGGTTCTGGAAGGCCTGATATCATTATTGAACACTCTACTCCAGTTGTAGTTTTGTCATAAGGCAATTGCCATCTCGGCTTCATAGTAAACCAAACTTCTCAGTTTTCTTCACTTACGGAACACCTGTTAATATGTGTCCCGGTAGATCCAGCATTATGATAATGACGACTTTTTTTCGTAATGCTACCGGATTGGCGAAAACTGGTCAAATTGACCTGCTGAGCTAGTGAGGACTGTGAACACATGACTTCCCAACACAGCTCTATGTTATCTTCTTGTACACCGATTTGAAACGCTCATACGTAGAAACCAAAATAGAAACCAACTTATCCCTATCCCCGTCTCGGGTAGCCTCATACATTGAAGCAAAAGACCCACGTTTATGGAGGTCATGATGTGAAGAATCCTCCTGAGGAATACCGTAAATAGAGTGGGTCGAGCCCACATTTTCTCCGCTTTCTTCATTCGTATCGCCCCATAACATCAATTCCTTTTCGATGCGGAGAATTTTATAGTTTGTGACCTTGAGCTTGGCATAAATATGTATCTTTTTAAGCAGCTTATACCACGGGTAATCTGTGGTCCACAAATCTTGAACTCCCGCGTTGTATTCATCAAAAACATGCGCTTGGTCCCTGAGTTGAATCAAGAGATGCCGTGTTTGTTTAATTACGTCTCCAAATGTTATTTTGAGCTGCAGTTGAGAATTGTCAAGATTGCTTTGTAAATCGGCATACAAGGTTGATTTGCCCATAAGATTTTTATCAATGTTGGTATCAGACCACGCTTTGAGTTGCTTGTGATTTGTATCCACAAATTCGTCGAAAAAGACAAGTGTGCGGTTGAACAAAGCACCTGTTCTTGCTTCAACAACTTCATGTTCTCCCAACGAGAGGACAAGAAGACCAACAAATCTGATTAACAGACTATGTAGCTCAAAGTCCTTATCGACGTCGTCAATAAGCCATTTCATTGAATATGAATTAGATTCCGGGACATACAATGAGTCGTTGTATGTGGGGCTCTGCTCAAATTTAACGCTAACTGTAGGAAATCCCAATTCAAGTTGAAACGTTCCTACGTCTTTGCCAGCAAAAACGTCTCCCAACTTGTTATTGATATGTGCTTTATTTTGTTTGAGCCAATAGTGATATAAAGAGATTTCTCCATCGTCCACAGTATTTGATACACCATCAGCTCCTTCGGTCTCTTTCTTTAAGAGCCGCTTGTAGTAAGTTGAGTTTTTCGGAAAAGGAATAAACTGGGCCGTATTCCTGATAATGTGGTTGAAGAGAGGATTGGAATCAACAGAGAAATGACTTCCAGTGACAATATCTTGGTCCAAGCCAATGTACGCCAACACAGGCATATTCCTTGCAAAAACTTGAGGATCATGTGCCATCGCCTTAGAACCCAAAGCACCGCTTCGAGATGCGTCCCAAGAGACAAACCGAATTGGTCTGAGGGGACGCCAACCCAACTTGCGTAACAGCTGAAGTCGGCGCATAACCTCAAGCATCACCACATGTCCACTGAGTGGATTGGACGAGGTGAGGAGATCACGAGATGCACCCACAATAATTTCAGCATCATTAATGACACCATCGATGGATCCAACGATGTTAGCTGCATTCAAATCATCATCTGAAAATATCAACTTCAAGTTCACGAGTAACGAATCGTCCAGAGCGAGTGGAGAATGGGGCCAAGTACGAAATGCGCCCATAGCTGGATCTAATGTGTTCAAAATGGGCTGGATTGCACCGTAGCTTACTGGTAGACGCAAGTTCAGAACCGGTTGCTCAAAGGGCTTGTAATCACGCGAAATGGTGGTTTCAGCTTCTGATGCTCCATAAACAACCACTGCGGCACATTTATGTGATTCTGCAAGGTTGAGTTTAACAGCCAAAGAGTAACGGGAATCAGATGTATGGTGTAGAATAACCACCTTTCCTGTGAGTGAAATCTTCTGTTTTACCAAAAGAGCAAAATCTTCTGGGGTTCCTGTGTTAGCAAATACGTATGGAGCCAGCACCGAACCAGAACTGCTGAGGGGGAAAAACGCAGGAGTAGCAGCACCAGTCTCTAAGAGAGGAACATCATAAAGAACTCTTTTCAGGCGCCCGTCAACCAACGATAACGCCAGATGGAGAGGGGTTCGTAATTGTGACGGCATGGGGTAGCGAAACGTTTCTGTACTGAAGCCAAAAAGCTGCATGTTGTGTTCCACCATTGCAGCCAAATCCGCACCGGCAGGTGCAGCCACAGCAGCAGGAGTTTCAGCCAGTATTGCTGCAAAAGCATGGAGCCAATGCTCCACGTGTTGTTCAACCGAAAGACCATCTTCTTCTGGTCGAGACGGGCTCAGCTGCACCAAAAAAAGTCTTTTGGCATCTGTTCTCGTGACATGTAAATCGTGCCAGCGCCGGAAGTCACGATTCACTGAAGTCCGAGGCAAGAACGAGAGCTGCACCGCCACAATCGCAAGCACACCAAAGAAACATAGCCAATAGAAACGACGGTGGAAAAACCGCCGCACCGCAACAGAATCTATGGTGTATTTGGACTGAGTATCGCTCGCGGTATCATCAAGTAAGGGGGTTGTTTCGTAAGGCATCACGGTCAAAAAAATAAAGGCGGAAAATAGACAGGGGCTCGCACGGATTGACAGGGGATACTAAGAATTAACTGCTAAGCAGAATTGAAGGGTTGCAAAATATTGGAGATGAAATGAATCCGAATCCGATTGGCTCCTTGGTCCAAACCTGTTCTCAGTTTCAGGGCTGCTCGGCTCTTGTGGGGTACAAAAGAGGAAATGCTGTAAAACAAATTCCTGGGATTTGCGGCAGACTTGTGCTTACCTAAATTGATCAAAATCAGTTACCAGGAATGGGACGAAGGGGCTTGTTGGTCTGTTAAGGCTGCAAATATTAACCAAACCGCTCGCTCTTGTTGAAAGGCTAATAACGGAAGTAAATGGCTGCCAAATGCGACAGAAAACCTATTGGAGTCAGAAAACCCAAGAGCGTAGTACGAGGATCAAATTCAAGCAAATGCCGCTATACTAATATTCTTCAATGTGTGGCGAAGGAGAAAAAGATTATTGTGTACTTTTCAATCAAGGCGCATTTGGTATGACATAATATATATAATGGACTGCACATAATATAGGAGTGAGTCCTGTCATTTGACTACATGGGAAACCGTTATGAATGCTACAGGAGGGCTTAGAGGCCTGGGGTGGTACTAGCAACCCCTCCAATACTGTACTCATATGAAAAACGTAAGTTACTTGCGGGTAAATAAAATTAACAGGAGTCACGTGACATCTGATTGATACGACCTCATCTGCAAACACCATATTTCAGCTGAGGTTCCAGGCCTCATGTACCGGTGTTAGTCATTCCTCAAAACACTTTTCCGGATAAGATTATTTTCTGTCGCGATAAGGGTCACGTGAGAGCAACAGAAAGCCCAGAACAGCAAGTGACAACGAGATGAGATGAGCCAGAGCAAGCTCACGGGCCTTTGATGGTTGGGTATGGTGTAAAGAGAAGATGGTTCTCAATTGGAAATAGACTCAAAAGTCCCATTATCTGTCATAGAGGTGCAGTTCTTTGTTTTATACTTAGCGTACTGCATACAGGGCGACTGTGGAACTTTTGTAGATATGTAGCCCACAGTTAACTATGCACAATGAGTTTTTTTCCTTGACGAACTTTGACCCGTTCATTCGTTTTTGCTGCTACTTGTCAGCTTTGGGTCTTTTTCGGTATTAGTACGGGACATTGTGACCAACATATCTAATAGTCGAGGCGACATTTTTGTGGGACATTCTTATTGAAGTAAGCGCTCCGTGTGATTGGCCAAAGCACAGAAACCCTTTCTGTAACAGAGGCAGATTTTCCCCGTTTACGACATTCTACCCTAATTCCAATGTCGGACAGTTTTAGTGCCGATAGCCAATTCGAGTTTGGAGGCCGGCTGTATGTGCTGATGAGTCACCGGGTGCTGATGGTGGCCCAATCGCCTGTGGTTGTTCCAGGATCCGAAATCCACCAGCGGTCGGCCGACTTGGCGGCCATGGTGACGCAGGACGAATCAGACGGGCTGGAGTCTGATGACTACATTCTGGAGTATCCGCCGATTCCAATAAAGGGCCAACCACAAGGGGCTTCGTTGGTTGGCGCGGTGGCAGACGCCAGTGATGCAGACAGTTTGACGCCCCTTGTTGATCCGACCAAGCGGTACTACGCCGCACCCGCGCCTGATCTTGAGGCCGGTGCCCCTGAGCAGCAAGCGAGCGCAGCCGGGCGAAACTCGAGGTCGCGCAAGAATATCGCGCAGGCAGTGGTAGACGCCGCCCGCGCCGCCCGGTTTCTCCCTGCTGTGTTTCTCGGGACTTTGCTAAACGTGCTTGACGCATTATCCTACGGAATGATCATGTTCCCTCTTGGAGAGGCGGTGTTCTCGCAGATGGCGCCTGTGGGGCTCTCTATGTTTTATATTTCTACGGTGGTCTCCCAGTTGGTGTTCTCATTGGGCGGGTCCGCCTTCAAAGCCGGTATCGGGTCAGAAATGATCGAAGTCACTCCTTTTTTTCACGTCATGGCTACGGCAATTGCAACAGAGATGTCTGACCGTCTGCAAGAGGCAATTTTGGCCACGGTCATTGTCACCTACGCGGTGCTGTCTGTCCTAACGGGTGTGGTTTTTTTCCTCCTCGGCCGCCTTCGTTTAGGCTCCCTTGTGGGGTTCTTTCCTCGCCATATCTTGGTGGGATGCATTGGAGGCGTGGGGTACTTTTTAGTGGTGACGGCAGTCGAGGTGCTGTCTCGTTTAGAAGGCGGCTTGCGCTACAATTGGGCCACGGCAAAATATTTATTCGGCGATCCAATCGTTTTGGCTGAGTGGACGGTGCCGTTGGCACTTACTGTGGTGCTCATCCTTTTGCAGCACAAAATCCACAACTCCCTTCTCGTGCCAATGTATTTCATTGGTGTTTTTTGCGTTTTTCATGCCGTGGTGGCTCTCTCGGGCCGGTGGGATTTGGCCCAGGCCCGTGCATACGGCTGGGTGTTTCCTCTGGTGGAAAACAACGACCCATGGTATGCACATTACCGGCTCTATCGCTTCCAATTGGTTGATTGGTTCGCTCTTGCTAAGCAGGTTCCTACCATGTTGGCGCTTACATTTTTTGGCATTCTACACGTGCCAATTAATGTGCCGGCGTTGGCGGTCACGGTTGGAATGGACCAGTTTGATGTTGACCGTGAACTTGTGGCGCACGGCTACTCCAACGTTATTTCTGGCTTGATCGGATCAATCCAAAATTACTTGGTCTACACCAACTCGGTGTTGTTTATCCGAGCAGGAGCAGATGAACGTGTGGCCGGTGTGATGTTGGCTATGGCCACGGCAGGTGTCATGGTGGCCGGCCCGGTGGTCATTGGCTACATTCCAGTATGTGTGGTGGGAGCGCTCATCTACTTGTTAGGCTACGAGCTCCTCAAGGAGGCTCTCTACGACACTTGGGGAAGATTGCGTCCGATTGAGTACACAACGGTGGTACTTATCGTCGTGGTAATGGGCACGTGGGACTTTGTGTATGGAGTTTTGGTGGGCATTTTGCTTGCATGTCTTCTGTTTGTGGTGGAGGCCGCCAGACGCCCAGCCGTGGCTGGTGTATACACCGGAGTGGTTGCCAGATCGACTGTTTTACGGCACCCAAAACAACAGGAGTTCTTAAAAGATGTTGGTAACCAAATCTGCGTGGTAAAGTTGCAGGGAACGGTGTTTTTTGGTTCGATTGGCGGGGTGGAGAAAACCATTCGTGCTAAGTTTGAAAATGGCCGTTTCCACAAGAACCCCATCAAGTACTTGATTATCGACATGAAGAGCGTTTACTCGATTGATTTTTCTGCGGCAGAAGGGTTCCGAAGAATCCTCAACTTGACTAACGAATTCTCCACTCAACTTGTGATTTCGTCAGTGGCTGAGGACGACGAGATCGTTTGTGCCTTGAGAGACGCTGGCTTGTGGGAGAGCTCTAAAGTGTTGGAGATCATGCTCTTTTCCTCGTTGAACTATGCGCTCGAATGGTGTGAGAATCTGTTCTTGGCCACATATAAAACGCTCCAGCACAGCGGCCCACCAGGACGTCAGCCAGGGCCTGTGTCTCAGCACACAGTGGGCGCGGGGCGGGACATCTCGGGCGCGCTGCGCGAAACCGCGACCGCCCCGCTGCACCACATTTCGGGCGGCGTACCCACTCACAACTCTTCGCTGCCTTTAACGTCTCCACAGAGCTACAATTCCATGGCTCTGACCTCTGCAACTCGGCACGATTCAGAGAACCGCCTGGTGATGTCTCAGGCATTTGCCGTCGGAACACCGAGAACCGCCCAGGTGTACCAGGCGGCCAAGAGAACCGCCAAAGACGAGCAACACATGAAGAACAAGTTCTATTCCAACGCCAACCTGGCGTTCAAAAAGGCGCCGTTGCCACTCATCATGATCACGTTCAGCGGCTTGTCAGACAAGAACGAAGAATTTTGGGCCAAATTGGTTCCGTTTTTCATCCGCGAGCAAATCCCAGAAAACTTCACCTTCTACGACAGCAGCAAAGGCGCCCCGCTGTTCTTCCTTGTGGAGTCGGGCCTCGTCCGGTCTGTTTGCAAATTTGAGAGCAACGACCGAGAAATCCACCTGTCTATTTTGCCGAACACGGCGTTCGGCGATTTGCTAGAGTTGAGCCAATACCGCGGCTATACTTACACCACTGCGGGCGAGACAGTGGCATGGCGCTTGGCTCAGAAAAAGATTGCTGAGTTGAAAAAGACACCAGAGGGCCAGGCTGTGTTCAATGAGTTGTTGCAGGTTCAGACCAAGTTGATTAAAGAGCGCTTTGACACATTAACGGCGAACTTGGTGATATCTGCATGAGGCAGAAATGAAGGGGAGTAACAAAATATTTTCAATACTGATGGAGATGAATAAAGAAGAATCTTTGTGGAAGAATCCTCTGAGAGGGGAACTTCGCCGATGATTTGCGTCACCGTGTTCAGATTTCATCAACGCATAATTAGACTTAATAGCATTACTACAGAATAGTATTTTCATCATGTATGTAGCTGATTTACAGCAAGTCTAAGTATGATCGATATAGCAATAATCTGAAATTCACATTGAATCGAATCTTTGAGTTACTGACCTTTACTCGTTTGGTGGGAACTCCACAGTTGCAGACAAACATGTGATAAGAACATCCTCTGCAGTGTATGCCCGGGCATTGACAATGTACTTCCCTGGAGGCACCTCAGCAGGAATCTCTACCAGCTTGGAAATCACTTGCTCGCCCTTCTTGATAGGACATTCCAAGTCCACGTTTGTGACCTCCTCGCACAAGTCAAAAGTTTGATGGATTAAACGAATGAAGCCGTAACGGACATCAACATCAACATATGCACCATCTTCAATGCTTTGAGCCAAGTAGCCAGTAGCAACAAATGTCAAGTTCTGGCCTTTTGCTGGAGGGTTAGGGTCAATCACCACCTTTTGCAAATCCAACAATTGCGGAAGCCCAGCGTCGCACTGAATGATAGGAGAGTTACCTGGGACTGGTCTTTCATCCGGACCTGGAAAAGTGTTGATTGACTCAGAAAGGATAGAATTCAATGACGACTCAAAGAGGTTGGCCAAGGACAAGGCGCTTGCACTTGCAGCGGCAAGCAAAACGGTGGAAAAACGCGAAATTAAAACCATTGAAAGTCGCTTCTCCTTAAATAAACAAGCTAAAACGGTTAATTGACTTAAAGTAAACGAAAGAAGTTGAGGCGAAAGAAGCTGACTTTTGTGTCCTTTGCTGCTCAGCAAGGGGGCGAAGGACTGAGTGAGTGGTTATCGCAATGTACTGCACACAACAATGCGAACTCGGGGTCATCATAATGTCGATTTTAGTACGCCCAGCAATTTGGCAAGACGGCATCATATTCATAAGTTAGATAGGTATCAAGGTATGAACTCGAATCGAAGAAACTAAGCCCATCTTTCATGCCATATTCAGATCATGTTCTATGTGACCAAAGTGTTGCTAATCGGCAATTCCCCACGAAGAATGATAGTCCATATTTTGTAAGTAGTTTTGCAGCCATGTGTTGTTGCTCTATCACATCTTATTGTCTCAGGTAGGCTCAAAACATGTGCGCCACAGATCATTGGATTCCTGTAAATAAGGATTGGTGTTCTGGTGATAGCAGCTGTACAAGAGAAAAACAGGAAATAAAGAGCTGTAAGACTAAGGCTACTAACAGAGAAAATGGATAGAAAAGCGATGCAATTTCTTTTTGAGAAAAACAAAAAAAAAGCGATGTGACCCCATATTTATATCCTTGGGATGGGACGCATGTATTTTGGTGAGTGCGGGTTGCAGCCGTGCTGCAAAAAAAAAAAAGAACCAAATGAGAAATACACGGCACTATAAATACGGCAGTATATTGTAAAATTCAAAATAGCGTATTTTTCTTTTTATATATTTACAGGCATTTTTATTTTCTATCCTTATTTTTCCCCAACGTACTTTTATACTTTGTCATGGAGATTCTACAGAGCAATGACAACGGGATATCGCAGGCATGGCTATACGCCACGCTTGGCCCTAGAAGCTCAGCAACTCGTATCTCCAAAGTATCTATCAGTACGGTCTCCATTCCTCAGACTTGCAAGGTCATCGCATCCGATAAGAATCAGAACCTTTCTCTCCGTCTCTCGTCCAATTTAATGTACGGACTTTCGCTTATTTATACGCACAAGGTTGATTGCATGTTCAATGATGTTGTGTCAATCAATTCCCGCTTGACAGCTCCATTATTAATGGGGAATTTTGGCTCCGATCAAAAGCTGAGAAAGGGGGCAGCCCAGGTGTTTTTAAGAGATGATCATCGGTATGACATAAATAATGACTTTGTTATGCATGGATTTGATCTAGACGTACCTGAAAGAGTTTTGGATCGTGTTCTTCAGATCAAAAAACAAGATAATATTCGCAATGATGTTATAGAACCTGTGAGGTCTTTGGCATTAACCGCTGACGAACGTGATAGGCTGCTTAATGAGTTCATGGATATGACTGCCCAAACTATACACCAAGAGACTAGTGTCAATTATGATATTGACCTAGCATTCAATGTCGACGGCGATATTGTACACGAAAAGCACCTTGAGTTTCAGCTTGAAGATAACTTGTTGGATGGTGTGAATTTGAATGAGGAGTATACTACCACAGTAACCCAACTTGAGGATATAACCAAACATAACTCCGGGGAAAACGATCCACACTTTTCTACGACATTAGATGCCACAAGTGTAACAGTAGCGCAAGAGTTACCATCACGAAAAAGACGTCGCAAAATAAAAACCGAAACTGAAACTATTATTTCGAGATCAGTGTTAAAACAAGCAACAACTTATGCTGATTATCATACAATTACTTCATTACCTGAGTTGCTTGTAGGGATGAGCGAAGCAAACCCCAGATTTCTTAATCTATGCTATCGAATGCTATTCGGGAATCAAAATACACTAAAAATTCCCTTGGAAAGATTTCCCAAATTATTGCGCCATCCAGCGCTCAAATCCAAGTTCTTGGATTTGTTCATTGACCGCATGGATGAGATTGAAGAAGGCAGAAATATACCAACGAGCAGAGGCTTGGCTCAACTTGAAGACGAAATTGCCCAGCTTAATGCCCAACAGGACGTGGCATACTTTGGTGATTTCGACTTACTGTTCGATTTGAATACAGAAAATCAAATAATGCGGGATATTGATGGAAGTGTTTCCACATGTACACGAACAATGTCTGAGTTTCTTACTTTCATTACTGAGAAGATTGACACACAGGACAATGAATCTTATATCACCTTCGAGCAACTCATTCCTCAAAATCTGGGGGTTCCACGATCTTTAGCCGTTCACTCTTTCGCTACATTACTAGAACTTAAGTGCCAAGAACTCGTTGGCTTGCTGCAAATACAAAAAGATGGTTTTGCTCCTGCGTTACCTCAAGAGATATTAGTTCAAGTCAGATGCTAATGAATAGAAAAACATGGATTAATAGTTGATACATAATACAGCTGGGAAGAAAGGAGGCTTGCGCCTAATTGAGGCACATACTTCGTCACAGACGGAAAATTAGCATGAATCAAGGATGAAAGTGTGATTGTTTTACTCTTGGACACCATTTTCGTCATGCTTAGCAAATTCTTGTTCAGCATGGTAAACTTCTTCATCATCTGGCTCTTCAGCATTTTCCTGGTGCAAAGACAAAGTTGGCTTAATTGCAGCAGAGTCAAGGGTCCAAGCGGCCAAAGCGTTCTCAGCATCGATAATAATCTGCTTAGAAGCATCGTATCCGTCGTATGCTGGTCTAGTTTCACCTGGAGTGACGGCAGAGTCATCCAACAACTCCAACAAAGCCTTACCGTATCCGGCTATAAGGGCATACTTCTCGGCCAATTCTCTTGTGGCATCGAATTGGTAGTTGTAGGCAGCCTTCAACTTCTCTCTGGTAATGTTGGACAATTGAGCCTCAGCAACCAAAGATTCAGCCTCAGCTCTAACTAATTCCTGTTCCAAGACAGGAATTTTTGGTGATTGTGGGTCCTTGTACTTCAATTGAGCAATCTCATTGGTGATTTTTTGTTTTCTGTCTCTAGATGGTTGAACAGAGGATTCGATATTTCTGATGGTCTTCAATGTGATTCTGTATTGGTCGTACTTGTCGATGTATTGGTCCTCCAATTCACCGATTTCGTAAATTAAGACACCCAATTTGTCAGTGACATCAGACACATCATCGTCATTATCTTCACCCCAAAGAGACAAGTGCTTGGCAACATCACGACGCTCTCTTGCAGTCAATTCCATGGCTCTCATTACGTTCTTCTCCATCTTAATGTATTGGGCCAATTTTCTGGATAATTCTGGTCCAGTGACACCAGCCAAATTCTTTCTGAAAGTGGAAGTAATTCCCCCCTTTCCAAAAAATCTGGACTTAGTAGAAGATGGAGGTGGAGCTGGCGATTGCAATTGAGCTGCAGTTGGGGCCTTTTGAGATCTCAATGAGTAAGTTCTGTGCATGTTGATGAGTGATGCTATGATGGAGGAGCGATAGGGGTGAGAATTGCTCCCTTTTATACACCCGTTGTCCAACTTTTCTAAATTGTGCATAGAAGCATGCATCATTTCCTTGCTACTTTCCCTGCGCATATTCAGTCGACTTACCTGACAGTTCCAAAAATATCCCATTATAACAGACATATGGTTTACAAGTCTCGAAAAGTATGTTTATTTCAGCATTGAGTGTCTTTTAGCTTCGTTGCAGGTTCCTTCTTTCTCTTCTTCTTCATGGGCATTGGGTCCATTAGAATATCCCCAGGGTAGCTTCGATGCGTGGGACTACAAAAAATTACCGCGACTACATGCAGGAATTATGATTCTTCGGTCATTCTATGACGTAATGTTGCTCAGTATAATTGTTTTGTTCAGCCGCGATCATGAAATCATGCGGCGCTCAAGTAATGATAAGTGACCTATAGTGGTATTTCGCACCCATGTCGTCATCTAATATTGTTTATTAGATTGACTAAAGAAAAAAAAAATATCATTTCTTTATTCGAAGGGGACAACAAACAACTCACGTGGAACGTTCAACTCATTTTGAGCGCTTGTTTTGAGCCACAACACTTTTAGGACAGATGTCTCTCATCTGAGCGTGTCTCGGCTATATCGTGCAGCCGATGGAAGCTTAATGCACATAGTAGAGAAGACATACAACAATACGATGTACGGTGGTAATATGTCAATATGCGAAATCAGTCAGTTGCTTGTTTATGTGGCAGTAACTTTGACTCTTTTGCTCAGTTGAGAAGAATCTTCAGGAACCAGCCTTTTGACATTCACCAAAATTGGTTTCAAGATCCGATAGTAGTCGGCCTCCAATGCCTCATAAGCGGTTTGAAGTTTATCAAGACGCGTAGGTTCATCCAATCCGTTGAGAGCTTCTTTGTTTTTCTCATACAATCTCTTTTTCACAAAGAGACGAATTGCCTTTTTCGAGTCAGTTGCCAAATTGTGGGACAATTGATAGAAGAAACTCATCTCTAATAGCCTCTGAAGTTGGCGTTTCTCCAACTTCTGACTCTTTTTAAAATTTTCAAACCATCCAGGTGAAGCTACCGTGGCTATGTTCAAGTTTGACAAATCTAGAGCTTTGGATTTGACCAACCGAGTGAAATCTACGCGATCACGTAAATCATCGAAGCTCTCGTTAGGGTCCTCAACCACAATTTCAACAATATTTGGATCTTCACGCCATGCCTCGAACAAATGGGAATACATCTCACCACCAAGAGAATGACCTTGGTAAATGGGCAAAATCACAAACTGGGAGATTTTTTTTCTGGTCTCAACTACTCCTTTGTCAAACTTTTCATGACCAGGATATTTCCAATAGTTGTATGCGGTGGTAAAACCAACAACCTCTGGTAATGCGGGGTTTGTAACCTTATACATGACATAAATGTCCCATAGGGTATCGGAAAAATCGATATATGAACCAGCCTCTATGAATAAGAGAACCAAAATTTGCAAGCGCTTATGCAATTCCACGCCAGATTCGGAAGTCATATCAAGTTTGTATATTCCATAGGTTTCGTCATCCTTGATGAAGGTATCACCGACCAATTCACCTGGAATCTTGAAATTTTTCTGCTCCTCTTCAATTTTGTCTCTCCATTTCATTTCGTCTTTGAAGATTGTGCTTTCTGGTAGGAACTCAAGCAACTTCAGTTTAGGATCCAATTCTGTCTGGTCAAGCTTGGCAGACCATTTGACATTCAAAAATGGAGTGAAAGTCACAGCATCAAAGCATAGGAGAATCGACAAGTCCTTGTACCCAAAAATGCTTTCTGCATCTCCGAAGATGGGATACGTGAACGCGGGTTTGAAAGATTGTGCAGAACCTTCGGTATCTGTGATATAAATGGTTGTTGCTTCATTCAGTGAGGCAGTCCAAGCTTCTGGTTGAAGAGAGGCAACAGCTAGACTTATATCTGGAGATGCCATGTTTGTCTTGCTGTGCTGAGAAGAGTATTGGTATGAGTTTATGTGACTTTGAGTGACGGTACAGACACTACCATATGATACGCGTAGGACATGCATACAAGTCAAGCTGGCAGAATGGGTTAAAATATGGAGACAATTGGGACTAAACGTGGTTGATTTCAGCTTTCCCAACGTAGTAGACTAATGTCTGAGGCTCCAATATCTAACTGGCATTTAACCATTGAAATTTTAGTTGTGCACACCTACATGATGAGTTACGACCTGTGTTGATCGATGAATTATGTGCATTGACTAGAACATAAGTTACTGCCGTGAGTTATTCGTCTCTTTGCTTCTGAGGCTTACAATTGAGCTTTATTGTGTCATGATGTTCTGAAAATCATACAAAGAGCAGTATAATAGGCTCTTTCCAGTGTAAACATTCGAAGGCTGATTTTCATGGACAAGCTTGCTAACGCCAACTGTTAGTCACAGAAGTTCAGTGATCACATGTGTGCTCTTTATCAAGTGTCCTATCATCTACATCTCTTCCACGTCTAATAGTCCATATCAACGAAAGTGTCGTTCGGGCACACAGTTGACATAGATCTTTCATTTCTCTTCGAACTACACAAGTTGCATCTCTTCCAGTTACACAAGTTGTATCTCTTCAGACATTTTATTGAGCAAAGATGCATATTTATACGGGATATGCAATTATAAATTAAATACATTCCAGTTCCTCATGAACTGGAGTACGTTGGATTGTCCCCTCTCACAAGGACAGACACGACATCTCATTCAATAACTACCACCAAGTCACCAGCATCCACCATATCACCATTCTTATGAAGAATCTTGACCACAGTACCTGCTTCAGGTGCAACAACAACCATCTCTGTTTTCATGGCTTCAACAACGACTAATCCTTGGCCTGCAGCCACAGTGTCTCCTACTTCCACCAAGGGCTTCCAGAACCGACCCAGATACTCCGAGTACACCATCTGAGCATTTTCGGAGAACTTGTCATCTTCCGTCAACACTGGACCGGTTTTTCCGGCCTCAAGCTCAGCGTTTGAAATTTGAATCAAGCGGTTGAATTCCTTCAAGCGATCGCCGTGTTGATTCTTTTGGAATTCTTCAATTGACGCCGAGTTCTTAGTTATCCATTCCAAATATTGACCGTGGTCAAACACCAGCTCCACAATTTCAACTGGGAACTTACCAGCCTTCATTTCTTCTGTCATACGGTCAACCTCAGCTTCCAGAACAGGGTAAAACTCAACTTGATCGAAAGGATTCAAAAGCCATGGTTTGGTGTCAGGCAGATGTGCACCCAAGCTCAACTTGTCCCAAATAGGAACAGTTCTTCCGACCAATTGGTAACCACCCGGAGATTCCATGGTATAGATACACATGTACAGCCCACCGATACCCACAGTTCCATTTGGAGTGAATGTTCTCAGAGGGTTATACTTAGTGCCCAAGAACCGATGGCGAGGGTCAAGGGGAACGGCACAAGGAGCACCGAGGAAGACGTCACCAAGACCCAAAACCATGAAGCGGGCCGTATACAACATGTCATGCACATCCTGGCGTGGCACGCCGTTAACGTTGGCAATAAAGTCAACATTGTTGGGCAACCAAGGGGCATCACTACGGATGGTTTCCAGGTACCGAGTAACAGCAGCAAGGGTCTGCAGATCCTCAAAGGCCATGGGCAAGCGCAAAATACGCAGCGGCACCGTCCAGCGGTTCGAAAAGAAAAGTTCCTTTTCTGCCGCCAATAAGGTTTGTACCAAATCTTGTTGGTGGATACGCTCGTCAAATTCGACCAAAACTGACCGGACTCCACGAGACATTTCAACAACTCCCTCGACTTGCAATCTTTCGATCATTTCAATCAACTTGTGCACACGGTATGACACGTTCAAGTCCATCACATTATCACCGTATTCGACCAATATGTAACGGTCACCTCCTTGACGCATTACCATCTTTGGAGCACCGGTACGGGCCGGAAGTTCAGCAAGCACTGGATCTTCGGGACCGGCCAACAATGGGAAGCCAGGGGCTCCCGCGTCAGGTACCTCGCCTTTCAAGTCACGTACTACATCGTCTTGTGTTGCTTTGAGAGCACGGGCACGGTCGTAGCTGATTGGAACAAATTGAATACTGTCTCCTGGTTTGACTTGTCCTATCTTCCACATTTCCGCTTCAGCAATAACGGCTTCACACACAAATCCACCAAGCGAAGGACCGTCACAGGTCAAGATGACTGGCTCATCTCCAGTAAAGTTGATAGCGCCGAGAGAATAAACATAATCGTGGGCGTTTGAAGGATGTAAACCTGCATCGCCACCATCTGGACGGGCCCATTTGGGTTTAGGGCCAATCAATCTGACACCGAAACGGTTGGAGTTGTAGTGGACTTTCCATTGAGAAGAGAAAAATTCGTGCACAGCTTCTGGCGTAAAGAAATCAGGAGAGCCGTGTGGACCGCAGGTGACTCCAACACGCCAAACACTTGGCGAATAGTGTGGAACAAGCAGAGATGGAACTGGTGCAGGTGCACTTTCTGGAGCTGGTAACGTGCAGCTGGGTAATTCCGGTTGACCTAAGAACAACACATCTCCTAACTTCAACACACGTCCGTTGTAACCACCCAAGTTACCAAGCGCAAATGTCAGGCGAGAACCAAGGTACTCAGCCACGTCAATACCACCACGAATTGCAATGTAAGCACGGCATCCTGACTGCAACTTTCCAACAGTAAGGCGGTCACCCTTCTCCACAGAAATTGGCTCCCATTGCGCAAAACGCTTTCCATTAACATCGACGTCAGCTTGACCACCAGTCACTGCAACGACAGCTGAATGGTGGAACAAAAGCGTTGGGCCATTCAAAGTCAATTCCAACCCTGGCAGACCAGCGGCATTTCCGACTGCTCTGTTTGCCAACCGGAAAGCGTACTCATCCATACATCCAGAAGGTGGAACTCCAATGTGCCAGTAGCCTTTACGGCCTGGGTAATCCTGAACAGTTGTGTATGCCCCGGGAGAAACCACTTCAAAAGCGGTGGGACGATAGTCGTACAGATCCAAAATTTTAGTGCCAACCTTGGCAGTTTCGAACATGGCCAGGTTTGCGATCAGCCGGAGATAATCGATATTCGACACGCAACCAGAAATTGCAGTTTCGTTCAATGCACGGCGCAACTGGCGCAAAGCATCAGCGCGGTCCTTACCGTGAACAATGATTTTAGCCAAAGTTGGGTCATATTCTGCGCTGATTACCGTACCCTTTTCAACCCAAGTGTCCACACGAGCCCATTTAGGGAACTTCACTTCCGCCAATTGACCAGGCAGCGGCATGAAGTCCTTGACTGGATTTTCCGCGTAGAGCCGGGCTTCCATCGAAGCACCTGTAATGCGAATTTCCTGGTCGAAATCTGGAGGAGTGTCAGCAGCAATTAACAACATCCACTCAACCAAATCCAAGCCTGTTACCATCTCAGTAATCGGGTGCTCCACTTGCAACCGAGCGTTGACTTCCAAGAAGTAGAATTCATCACGGCGTTCATCGTAAATGAACTCTACCGTTCCGGCACACTTGTAGTGCAAGAGAGAACCGAGAGATTCTGCGGCTGCGCGCATACGGGCGCGGGTGGCTTCGGGCAAGTTTGGAGCGGGTGTTTCTTCGATGATTTTTTGGTTCCGGCGTTGTAAGGAACAATCACGCTCGCCTAACGCAATAGCGCGGCCACGGCCGTCACCCATCATTTGAATCTCAACATGGCGAGCATTCTCAACAAAGCGCTCCAAAAATACGCCAGCGTCACCAAAGTACAGTTTGCCTTGATGTTGAACAGTAGTAAAGACACGCTCGATTTCTTCTTCAGAGTCAACCTTTTGCAAACCAATACCACCACCTCCAGCAGTGGATTTCACCATCACTGGGTATTCGAGGCGCGCAGCAATTTCCCGCGCCTCAGCCGCGCTGGAGACAAGCCCCGAACCAGGAACGAGCGGAACACCAGCCTTCTCAGCAATTTCTCTGGCGGAATGTTTCAATCCAAGCTTACGAATCGCTTCGCCTGACGGACCAACAAAGACGATTCCTTCTGCTTCGCATCGGTCAGCAAATTCGGCATTCTCAGACAAAAATCCATATCCCGGGATGATGGCATCTGCCCCGGATTTTTTGGCCGCAGCAATGACTTTGTCGATATTAATGTAAGTCTCGGCAGCAGATACTCCATCTAAATCAATTGCTTCGTCAGCCATGGTCACATGCTGTGCGTATTTGTCCGGGGTGGAGTATATGGCCACGGCCTTAACTCCCAATTTTTTCAAAGTTTTCATAATACGCACGGCGATCTCACCTCTGTTTGCCACAAGAACGGTACCAAAGGGAGCTTTCGTTTGCTTCTTTTCACGGGCCAACTGCTCGTGGTATCCGCGCCAGCCACCATACTGGGTGATGTCACGGGCGCCCTTCACAGCGTATCCAGCTTCTTCACAGATAAAACTCTTGACCCACTCGCCCGAAGCCAATTGAACCAGGCCAATTCCAAGCGGCTCAGGTACATAACTGATGAACTGGCCGAAGAGTTCGCGTGGTACATTATACACTTCGACTTCAATTTGTGCACCGTCCTTGTCCACACGCTGCAATCCAGGTTTTGCGATTGGTCCCGTTTTCGGCAATGCGTACAAGCGGTAGTTGGGAGCAGTTGTGGTCTTCTCGCGTAATTGAGCGTGCACTGCCTGCAATTGCCAGTTCAATTCAAAGCCGTCCAAGTGGGCGCCAACCACAGCCAACGCCAAGGTGTCGCGTAACACAGGGTTGGGTAACAACGCAGTAGAGCCAATGTCGTCCCCGCGTGCTTCCACAGAAGTGCATCCGGCCTTACGTGCACCATACTGCTTCATGTAACGAGACGCAAACTCCAACAACGCATAATCGTTGAATTTATGCGAGAGGAATGTGATACCGAAAGGCACGCCGTCGGCACGGAATCCGGCTGGAACAGCCAATGCGCTCATGTCTGCTAAATTGACAAAGTTGGTATACGTGCCTTGACACGAGTTGACACCAATTGGGTCATTTTGAACTTGCGAGATGGTTGGGGTCAATGGTGCAGTAGGAAGCACAAGGACATCCACGCCTTCCATTGTGGCCTTCACCTGCTTCAAGATTGCCTGACGCTTGTATTCGTATTCGAAGGCTGTAGCTGCTGAGTGGCTTTCACCGCCACGAATGATCTTGGCCACAGTAGGATCCAAATCCTTTTCAGGAGGATTGTTTTCGAGGAATTTGCGGATAGCCACGTACCGCTCAGCCACCCAAGGCCCCTCGTACAAGCATTTGGCGAGATCAAGCAATGGAGAGATGTCAATATCGGACACTTCGCTGTCGATCTTTTTCACTAGTTCTACCGCTTTAGCATACAATTGTGGATTTTCCTCTTCACCACACCACTCCAATTTGCTTGGGATCGCTACCTTTGGTTTAGATCCAAATGACACCAATGGGTTTTTTGGCATGCTACGCGAGAATGCATCGCGTTCGTCATCCTCTGCCGCTAAGATGTTGAATGCAAGTTGAGCATCACGCAAGTTCAACGCAAACACAGACACACAGTCTAAACTCTTGCACGCAGGGACAACGCCTCCACAAGAAAACACGCCTTTAGTCGGTTTAAGGCCAACCAAGTTATTCAATGCTGCAGGAACTCGACCCAGACCAGCGGTATCGGTACCTAAGGAAAGAGGGACGATTCCACGGGCCACGACCGAGGCAGAACCAGCCGAAGAGCCTCCAGAAACGTAGGAAGGGTCGAATGTGTTCGGAGTAATACCATACGGAGATCTTGTGCCGACCAAGCCTGTGGCGAACTGGTCCAAGTTCGTTTTTCCAATGACAATAGCACCAGCCTCACGCAACAATTGGACAGTCGTGGCGTCCTGCTCGGCGGTATAAGCAAACGACGGACATGCTGCCGTTGTTTGCATAGCCTTCACGTCGATATTGTCTTTGATGGCAACAGGGACACCATAAAGAGGCAATGAAGCCTTTGAAGCGTTGGACTGAAGAAAGCGCCATTGATGCTGTAAGTTGTCTTCGGACGCGAGGGAAATCCAGGCTGGGTCGTCGTCTTTCTGGTCGGTCAAGAGTGTTTTTAACAATGCAAACGACTCGTCAGGCGTTGCCTGGTAGTGAAACTGTTTCCAGTCGTCCACGGTCCAACCTATATAAGACATGGAGCAATTTTGGAATATCAGTCGAGGGAATCCAGGCGATTGAAATGAAATAATTAAATTGCTTCGGTTTAGCAATCAACGCCTAATGTGAGAGGAGCGCTGGATCGATACCAAAGAATGGGTTGGATTTGAATCAAAATACAGGTATCTGCGATGGATATATATCGCGGAGTAATGCATTGTGCGTGATGCAGCGCTCTCGGTGGATTCCGCTAAAAACAGCAGGTAACAACGGGCCGCGGGCGCGCCGCGATGCCGCATTGGCTACACCCTCAAGTGCTTGGTTCATTGGTTCAGAAAACGATACTGACAGGGCGCTCACAGAGAGTTAATGCCATGCTGGAGTTTGCACTGGTTTACTTGTTGTACGCGTTGGAAACCGTGAACAATCGGCTTTCTCATGTGCGCTCTATAGACGCATTTCAATTTAAATTGGTCTTGCCTGTTTCTGGAAACCCCACACCACATGGATGCCAATGTTCATATCGTCCTTTTTTGCAATCATTCTCCACTCTTTGCCATGAAAACTGGTTCTTGTTCTGGCTAGATAAGTCAAGTGCCGTGTGATTGGCTGCTGATACTCTCCCGATAAGAAAGTCTTTTCAACATGCACTCCTTATCATTTTCCCCTCTGTGTTTTCCGGATCCATACAGGGTGCGGGCTCAAGTGCCGATAACGCTTATCAGCACGTGAGCAAAACAAACTGCCAGTTCAAATGAATTTGAAGTGGGGAAAAATAGAAAACCATGATTTAATTGCTATTGTGTGGGTCTAGTATGCTGGCTCTAGATGAGTTGTTTAACGCCAGGAGATTTTTCTTTCTTTTTTGTCGAATTATTACCTAAGAATTGGCATTTTTCAAATTCAGAGACAATTTCCATTTCCCAATTACCTAAGGTAAGTCTTTCTGAATTGTACAAGCTACTTGCATCTTCAAATGTCGTAGGGAGATTCCCTCAAATTCTATCAAGATGTACATTTTCGAATTCCTATAGAGATTCCCTTTAAAATTAAAGAAGTTGATATCCTACTTCTTCTCGAGTTCGGCATCGATCTGCATTGGTGTCACAGCACCGCCTTCAACAACCCGTCCTTCAAGTGATGTAATACGCGTCAATTCAGCATTGACCTGCGAGCGAACAGCATGCATCTCTTCTGGATGTTCGTTTTGCCAAGCCCGTAACTTATGAGTCTGTCCACTAAGGTCCCAGTAGATACCACGCGTTGTAGTATAGAGACCATGGCGGCCTTCCCAGATCGGTCCCACAATAACCACAAACGCAGTAAAGAAGGCCCAAATGAACAAAACCACAATCCAGCCAGTGAAGAAACGACGTGAGAAAATGTATCCTGAACCATACATCGGAATAGGCCACAACAAGATCAAGCAAACAGCCAAGAAACAACAGATTGCTAACGCAATTTTGAATGCACGATTCAAACGTGCGCTTTCATCCTGAAAGTTTTGAAGTTCCCCCATGGCAATTTCATGGGCAATTTGAGTGGTTTGTGACTTGATTGGGGCAAGCTTCTCAGGATCATCAACATTGATGTTTTCAGCTTCTAATAACTCGTCATTTTCATCTACACGGGTGATGTCGATTTTGAGAATTGACCAGTCAAAGTTTTGAGGCTTGAATACAAGAATTAATAAGGGGACAATGATGAATGGAGACAACAAGGCAACCACATTCCCTGTCAACATCGCATCATCCATGAAGGTGGTGTCCACGTTAACCTTACCAAACTTTTTCTTTGTGCACACAAGCCACGACATAATGGCCAATGCGGTAGCAATTGGTGGTGTGAATGTTGCGGCTGCCCAATTGTGTTTTCTGGAAAGCAAAGTCAATGCCAGTGGTAAAACAGCTCCTCCGATAATGACACCCATCAACTCATACAAGTAGCCCATTGAGATACCAGCATAGTATAAGCCAATCAGAAAACCTGCCATAGCGTAAGCGAATGCAACAACAGAGGCATGAGAGATGACAATCAACTTCTTTCCAGATGCCTTAGGGTCGACATAGGTACGGTAAATATCGTAAGTGAAAATTGAAGACACGGCGATCAATTCGGCAGACATTGCAGATGTAACAGCCATGAACACTAATAAAAGACTCATGACAGCACCAGACTTGCCTAGAAGAGCAACAGCTGCATTAGGCAAAACAAGACCTGCGCTCACTTCAGCAGAAGTCATTCTGTTAGGAAAAGTTGGCCATGCTGTGGTATCCTGCAAAGCCAATGCTGTGAGGCCCATAGTAGTTGAAACAAACATAGGGATAGCAAACCAAGAGAGACCTCCGATAACGTAGCCTGGCAAAGTTGCAGCAGGATCAGAGGCGAAAGCCTTGTTGAAGTAACCGTTATCCAAGAAAACAGTACCAAAATTTCCAACGATATTGATAACGAAGAAGATTCCACCAGAGTGAGATTTGATGGTTAAATACGAGCCGCCAGCGTTTCCTGAACGTGGTTGTGTGGTGGCCAACGCTGTAACGATGTCCCACACAGCACCTGGAGACCCTAGTTTGTCAGAGATGGCAAAGGCATTAAAGCCAAAAACTAACATGATCACAACAATCACAACCGTGTGTGCGTAATCGGTCAAGAATGTAGCCTTGATACCACCAAATAAGGTGTAGATAACAACACCAAGTGGCAATAACAAACAAGCTGCAACGACGTTCATACCAGTCAAATCATGCACAACAGCACTTCCACCGGTTAATAACATAGCAGTGACAAGAACGTTAGTTGCAAAACCCCAGAAGCAGTATATTGCGTGGGTGGTACTTCCATATCTCGATTTGATAATTTCCAAGTAGGTGTGAGCAGATGGTGCACGCTCCTTACCTTTGATTGCCAAACATGCGAACAAGATAATCTGAACAGTGGCACCTGCTGCATAGTACAATGCTCCTGATACACCATTATTATACACCTGAACCGTAGATGTGAGAAGTGTCGCTGCCCATGTCCATGACGAAACAACAGCCGAAGAAAGCAAAAAAGTTTTCACGGAACGACCGGCTGTAGCGAATTCTTCAGCAGTCATAATTTCCTTATTGTAACGCTTTAAACAAAAGGTGGTTAAGACCATTCCGCCTGCGAAAACGGCACCTAAACCCACCACCACGGCATAGCCTGCTCCTTGAGGAAGTGCAATGTACTGAGAACTAGACATAGTCTGAATTGGTGTCTTAGATGTAACAGACGACTTTTGAAATGCCTTTTATGTGATGCCATCGCTTATGCGTGTAACTGCCATATGAAATGAAGCTGCAGGTCTTATCGATTGGATACATGCGTGACAGCCCAGCCGCGCATTATCATATCGGCCCGTCGGTCGCCTGCACACGGCAACGAATCATTTTCCACCGATAACACCTGAAGACTTCGTACAAAGGAATGCGCAAATGTGTAGTCGTTGCACTTTGCCGTGACATTCCGCTCAAACTGATAATTCTTGCAATCATGGTTGCAGCCACAAAGCGGCACAACCGCATTACCTAAGACAGAGAGCATTCCCGAAACGTGCCGCACGCATGCTGGATTTTTCTTGTCATTCCTAATCGTGCTGATAACGGTTTCTCTACACAGGGTCCAAACCTTGCGTGTGGAACGTCAAGCTCTAAATGATATCAGATAGTCATATTATCTTTGATTGGCCAATTCTATCCCAAACAATGGGTTTTCCAGAGCATTCATGTAACTAGAATTTAGTCATTTTTCTAGGATTGTATTCCCAATTTCCTCAACTTAATTCCTGCTTTCAGCAGCAAAAAACTTTATAGATTCGCGGGGTTCGTGTCCTCAAACGGCAGATTTTGGGGATGTGTTTGGGAACTTGTTCACATAGTAAAACGTTCCCAGTACATGGCAATCATATACCACTGATCCTTCTGCCATACAGCGATCCAATTCTTCTTTGCATACTGTGTATGCCCAGCCAAAGTGCGCAGCTATCTCTGGGACATTTGAGCCATGGTAGTATTTGTATTGTTGAGAATTGTACCCATCTGACAATTCCTCCAAGGCAAATAATTCTGCTTGTTCATAAAACTGAGACTCATGGGTAGTCAAAAACTGCACGATGCTACGCAGAAGACTTTGCAGCTCATGAGCTTTTCTGGTGACGACTTCGAGGCCTGATAGGTAACGCTTAAGTTTGATTGGTAGCTCTAGTTCATCTGCCATAGACAAGCTTTCTCGAATGTCATCCGCCAGAACCAACAGGACTCCAAATCCTTGTGAGAGAACTCGAAACCGGTTATACCGTGCAAAGAGATCCAGAACGGTAACCATGGATACTGCACTTGATAACTCTTGTGCAAGAAGATATTCACAGATGTGTCGAGCTAATTCTTGATGAAATAACGGACCAGACACTTTATCACTTATGGCACTACCAGAGCTGATGAGCGGTAAAGTTGTAGTCCCCTTGACCAAAGGGTGGAACCTCGATGATAATTGAATTAAATCGTGGGCCTTAAACATTAGCTGTTCCAAGTCTTCCAATGACAGTGCTAGAATATGTTCATTCTCCTGTCGCTGTTGCTCGCCTTGTTGTTCTAATCCATGAATTCCTCCTCGAGCAGATGCAATACGAGTGTTGGAAACTTTGCTTTCATTTTCTTTCACAGCACCACGACCAACGTTTCCTGAGATCTCCAACATCTCCCACTTCACGCGATCAATCTGTTCTAATAAACGTGTATAAAATTCTGTATCGCCACCACTTCGGAAACTGAATTTAACATATGCCTCGGCACTAGAATACTCTTCCTTACCCTCCAATTCCAAACCAGCGGGGTTTTCCTCTATTGTAGTTGGTATGATTGTAGTGCGTCCTAAGGCTGACCCACATAGTTCACAGTTACGCATTGAAGGATGATTAATGAATGTACAGACAGGACATTGTGATTCAGAGCTTCGCTTTGTTGATTTGGAACTCAGCTCGTTTGTTGATTCGCTTTGCAACGAGGAAGGAGACGGCTCCCTCTCTTCGGCTTCACGCATTTCGATGCTTTGAGTTCTAGTGGGAGGAATTCCACAAGACACACATGCTGGCAGTGTTTCTGAAGAGCTCACACTATTGTGGTATGAACATATAACGCATGTCCACTTCAATGTTGAGACTCTTTTTGCATTGTTTGTGGCCACAGGTACTGTATCACTTGACCTAGTTATCAAAAAGGCTTTTACTTTGGGAGACGACCGAAAGAAACGATCAACATGTTCCGCTCTTACAATATCACTGATATTAAGAGCCACCGCACGTGAGTTTTCCACATAGATTATCCGTTTGGTGGTAAGATATACTCTACCGTTTTGATGATTTAGAATCTTTGCTCGACCTTGGTAGAGCCCAACACCTTCGTTGATAGATATGCTACTTTCGTCTTCACGAAAGACTGGACGTGCACTCTTATTCACCGCAACTGTATGCCACACGTAGAGAAACGAATTTTTTTGAGCCGGCGTAGCCATAGAAAATTGCTTGTTAGCTATACTAAATTATCTTCAGGTAAGGAGTTTATTATGGTTGACAATTGCTGTGTTATATCATTCAACCACCAAAATGAACACTTCTTTTGCGGAGTCTTGGACCACTAGAAAAAAACACTGAAAGACGCCAGTGAAGCTGATAAACTACCGTGCGTATCGAAATTCGTTATATGCACACCATCATGTTTTACTGAGATCGATGTGGGGCAGATCAATGCATTTATATATTGAGATTTAGAGATTTGCAACCAAATTCTTTTGAGGTATAAATTCGATGTGAATCCGCATACTTTTATTTGTCTTAACTTTGGATGACTTAAAAAAAAAATTAGTTTTATTGAGCACGCATTATTTATTGCAGTCCTAACAGAGAGCTAATAACAAATGATTCAAGAGTCTTGATTTTCTTCCTACAGATTCAGTTCTAGCTTCATGACATTGTGATTCTGTGGGATGACACAAATCGTATGATGATGGTCTGTGAATACTATACCATCAGCCGTGATGCTATTGTTGTCGGATAATCGGCAAATTATTGAAGTGTCTTCTTTTTCGTTTCTTTCTTTTCCTTTCTCGTTCGTTCCTTTTTATTCAGTGATAATATTGTATCCGGATTCCAGCTACATATTTGTGATTTTTTGCATTCATCGGTAGACATAGCCACGTTATACCCTGCTGTCAAGAAATTTCCGATACAGTATTATAAGCAGATGCTTTCGACAACAATGTGTTGAGAGGAACTACATCGCAAAAATAGACATGCATAATTACTCGTCCCCCCTGTTGTCTGGTTACCTTGCAATGCTAGGCGCGCTAAGTTCCCTAGCCACAGCGAAATTCCAGCACCGTCACATTCAGGCTAGTAAGGCGCGCGCATATCGG
The DNA here is from genome assembly GCA_030574075.1 of Clavispora opuntiae. Lineage (NCBI taxonomy): Eukaryota > Fungi > Ascomycota > Pichiomycetes > Serinales > Metschnikowiaceae > Clavispora > Clavispora opuntiae. The sequence continues at coordinate 135,599 of JAJMEJ010000014.1, read as the reverse complement.
TTTTGCGTCTACTGAAACTACACCAACCCCATTCATCTTCCTTAATTACAAGATTCTAGATCCAGAAATTCAGAGTTTCACCCATTGATATCAAATCACATTTTTTGAACTTGATTGGGGAATTCATTGGCATTTTCATTAATATCTATTTTGGCGTGTTTGTGGCGCAATGGCATTCCTATTCAAACGTAACCCAAAAACTCCACCAGACCTAGTGCGTCTGTTGAACGAGCTGGTAGTGAAACTAGACTTCTCCTCAGACCTGAAAAAGTATCAAGATGAATGTCTGCGTTACCTCAAGCAAGTGAAAATAGTTCTCCATGGTGATGAAGAAAATGACCCTCAGCCAGATCTAATTGGCGTATTGGCACAAGAAATGTATGCATCGGACACACTTTATCTTCTCGTTAGCAACTTGAGGAAGTTAGACTTTGATCTGCGCAAAGATGTGGTTGTGTTGTTTCTGGCACTTTTACGACGGCGCATAGGAAATGATTCCCCTACCGTGGAATACCTTGTGCATGGTCGTCCTGAGATTCTAGTGCTACTTATGCGAGGACCAGAACATCCTGAAATTGCACTTGTGTGTGGACAGATGTTACGTGATTGTGCAAAGTTTGAAGCTCTCAACCGTTACATCTTGTACCAGCCCCAGTTCTGGAATTTCTTCAAGTACGCGCAGGCCCCTGTGTTTGAGATTGCTACTGACACTTTTGTCACGCTACAAACTCTTCTCACTGGGCATCGAAAGCAAGTGGCCGAATTTTTGGCTAAGAATTGCACTGCTATCACCACAAGCATTAACCTGCTCATGAAGCTGGAGAACTACGTGACAAAGAGACAAAGCGTGCGTCTTTTGTCGGAATTGGTCATGCAGAAGCTGAACCAACAATTTCTAATGTATTACTTTGATGATGCACTGAGTTTGAAGATAGTGATGCTTCTTCTCAGTGACAAGCTGAAGAATGTTCAGTTGGAAGGTTTTCACATTTTCAAGTTCTTTGTTGCTAAGCCTAAAAAGTCACAGAAGATTTTGGATATTTTGATCAAGAACCGTGACAACTTCCTCCGGTTCTTTGGTTCCTTTGACGTTCTGGGAACGGGTACCAGCATCGTTGAGGAGCGTGACTACATTCTACACGAGATACAGCAATTGCCTGCCATCGAGCGCATTCATTAGCCATTATATACCGACATGTACGCTCAGCCCTCCTGTCGCTGTAGTACTACTTAAACCACCACACGGGACCAGTTTTCAAAGTCTTCTTCACCATATTGGATCTTCTTAATCCAGTCGGCAACTTGCACAGTCAACTCACCTGCGTCACCAGCAGACAAAGGAACAGCAATGTCCTCACCCTTCCAGCCAATAGCCTTAATTGGAGAGACAAGAGCAGCGGTACCAGAGCCGAAAGCCTCAACCAACTCACCCTTCTCGGCTCTCTCCTTCACCTCATTGATGGTGAACTTTCTTTCATTGACAACCCATTCGTCGCTTGGCAATCTAGCTCTAGCCAAGGCCAACACAGAGTCTCTGGTGACACCTTCCAAGATGGTACCGTCCAAAGGAGCAGTGACCAATTCCTTCTTTCCAGAGGCATCCTTGAAAACGAAGAAAACGTTCATGGTTCCGACCTCGGTGATGTAACCTTCCTTACCGAACAACCACAAGTTTTGTTGGTAGCCCCTCTTAGCGGCTTCCAATTGTGGCTTGACACATGGCGCGTAGTTGGCTCCCAACTTCTTGTTACCAACACCACCTGGCCAGGCTCTGACAGCGTAGTCGGTGGCCTCCAACGAAACAGCCTTGAAGCCAGTGGAGTAGTAAGGACCAACAGGAGAAGCAATCATATACAACAAAGCCTTGTCTGGGGTAGAAACACCCAAAGTGGCGGTGGTGCCGATGATGGTTGGACGCAAGTACAAGGAATAGCCTTCACCCTTTGGAACAAAGTCCTGCTCCAAGCGCAAGAATTCTTCAATCAACTTGATGAATTCCTCACTGTCAAAGGTAGGCAAGCAGATTCTCTCGGCGGACCCGTTCATTCTTTCCATGTTCTTATTTGGTCTGAAGATACGGATGTTGTTGTTCTTGTCTCTGTAGGCCTTCATACCTTCAAAGGCTTCGAATCCGTAGTGGAAAACGATGGTGGAAGGGTCGAAACTGAAGTTGTGGTAGGGGGTGATTGTTGGGGAAGCCCAGCCATGTTCCGCGGTCCACTCGATCTCCAAAATGTGGTCGGTGAATGTTTTACCGAAAGCCAACTGGTCATTAGGGAGTTTTGGCTTTGGGGTGGTTGTCTTTGTGATTTTCAATTTGGATGCGTCCAATGGTGCTTGAGTCATTGTTGATAAGTATCTCGCTGTGAAGTTAGTGGCGGCTCTCAATGGAAGTGCCCGCGACAAGAAGCTCATGATTGCGTGTGGAGGCAAAAGTTGAAGAGAAACAAAAAAAAAATCGCCAGCGCCTCTTGTGTTGGGTGGATATCAAACGTACTTGTATTCCTGTCGAGAAGTGGAAAGAAAAAGGTGGTGCGCGCAGATTAAATAGGACCAGGCCCGAAACCGGCGAGAAAGAGTCATGATCCGCGAATAACCGAAGATGGAAAACGACCCCACACAAAATACACCTCGATGCAGAACCGGGATTTGGTGACTCGCCCGGCGGGCTTCAAGACTCATTTCCAATGACATATATTGGAGGAATTGTTCTTTGGAGACCTGAAGTTGAAAGGGGCGTGTGGACTATGAGTGTGTCCGGGTATGATGATGTCTACCTGCAGTCCTGCCCATATGGATGAGTCGTGCGGAAAAAATAGAGCGAAAGAATAGGGCAAGGGCATTTCATTCGTTGGTCAGGTGAGCATTCGCATCTGGTAATTGGGTGCAAACGTTCGGAGTTGGGCCGCTGGGATGGGAAACTTAACAAGATTAGAAACCGACCACGATTGGAATACAGAGATGGATCATTAAAGAAATGAAGAACTTACAGAGACGGAAAATCACTGCAGACAATCATAGAGAGTCAGAACCTCACTGAGCTTTTTGAAAACTCTGTACTGAATTTTGACTCATTCTTATCTTGCCTTGTCGCTATGGCCTCTGGTTGTACTATGAAATTTCTCTACTTATACATCGGGGTATATGCTACGGAACAAAACAACCAAGTATGAATTTGAATTCCTCGATATGAAATCCTTGGCGTTGGTAAGACAGTTAAGGACACAGGACAGACAGAAAAATAAGTTGAGAATTTTGAATCCACAAGGCGACTGAACATTCGTTTCGATCAATCAATTCTTTTCTACCGTCCATATTATTAATAGCAATCCCTTAATGTGTAGGGACCAATCCCAAACAGAAACCGGAGCTAGTATCTCACGTGCTCAGTTTCTGTCTGTGTTACAGTGTGTTTGTACCGGAGGTAAAGGTTTTTGTTTCCAAATGTCCGGGTTTTTAATACAAGATGTACGGGTCTATACATGTTGGATGTTTGGGTTTTTTAATTTGGGATGTCTGGGTGTTTTAGGATGTCTGGATGTTCATGACCTGGGATGTTTGGGTGTTTTCCGAAAGATGTATGGGTTTTTGAAGATGCTTGGGTTTTTATGAAAGATGTATGGGTGTTTTGACGTAGGTGTACTGGCTTACCCTTTTGAGTTAGTACTTCTCCCGAATGTCTTGTTGAGCTTGTACTATCGGTTTGTGATTACACTTTGCATTGTGCTCTGATGATTTTGCTGAAAAGATTATGAGCTGGCTAATGCCAATTGACACCGAGAAATTCTTGTGTAGTTGAAGAGTTTTCCGTGTTTTTTCCAAGGTATTAATACCGTGAAATGAGAGAACGCAAGATGAGGTCATATTACGAAATGAAAATAGAGAATTATACTGGAAATATGTGTTAAGCACTAAACGTATAATTAGAAAAAAGATAAATCACCTTCTAAAGAGAGATAGGAAATTGAAACTGAAATTGATTTGGCGTTCCAAGAGACATGCATATGCATAAGACGCAGGAACCGGGCATAAGGTAACTACTTCTAAAAGTAGAGACAAGAAACTATCTGTTGTTCTGCAAATTTAGCACACGTAGCTCTGCGTGAGCGGATATGGATGTCCATTTCCAAAATCCTTTAACTGAGGGCTGTCTATATAAAGAAAGTCTATAAAAAGTCTATAAATTATCTGTTCATATGTACTGTCGTATTGAGGTTCCACAATGTATCGCAAAACTGAGTAGATTCACTACGTCATAGTGAATTTACAATCCCGAGAAAATCTCGACTGTATCTGCGATTCCCATGAATTTGAATATATGTCCCGAAATAGATCCCAATTTCTGTCGTAGTTAATGTTGGGGTATTTGCCGAATATCTGTGCACAGTCACCGTTGGATGACTTGTGTTTAAATTGTGCCACTATGAGAGTGCGTCGGTTCCATTGCTGATTGTTGGAGAATGTGACAAACTGGTGGTTTTGGCGATTCAGTGGGTGACCATCTGGTGGATCTGCTCGTCTGGAGGATTTTGTCTTTCAATGTGGCAGCAGAGAAGAAAGGGTGGACATGCTCTTCTCAATCGCGTGTTCATTGAAGGAGAATATGCGACTGTTCGAACATGATGTCTCAATCGTTCCCCACGAACCTTAAACATCAAAATGTCTTCTCAAGCCGACACCAAATATGTCACCACCTGACTAATACACCAAAATGTTCTCCACAAACTTATCACCAATAAATACTGCGCCGTTGTTAGCAACCATAATGATATTTGGATACTTTTCCACTTCGTGTCGAGAAGTCCACAAAGGAGTCCTGCGGCCCAATTCTACGCCGTTGACGCGGATCGCTCGACAGACTTCGGCGGAGCGAGCCGGGCGCGTCTCAGGGCGGGCATGTCGCATGGCTGCGTGTGATAAGCGGCGGTTGTGTGAGTCAATGGTACCAACCGACAGGCATTCGAGACGAACACGCCCTGATAGGACAGGCATTACCAAGTCGCCCAAGGAAAATCCTGGGTGAATATTCCGGGTTCGGACTTCGTACATTTCGACCTTTTCCGGGCGACTCGGATTGCCAATCACAATTTCAAACTCGGACGAGGTTGGTGCTCGGACACATTGGAGTGGTGCGCCAAGAGCGTGGGTATTAAGAAATGCTTGCGAAAGTTCGAATGTCCGTTCTGTGCCTAGATATTCAGGCCGAACAAGTGTGTCAGCAAATGTAACATCTGGTAAGAAAAGCTGCGCCCACCATGCGTAGCCTGAAGAGGCGAGACCCTCTTTGCGTCGACCGCCCAATTGCTGCGGCGCGCGCTCGCAGTAATCAAGGCGATTCTCAAGCGGCACCACACCTTGGCCAAATGGCCACTGTCTCAGCGTGGGCAGCAAGTCGTCAGGTTCGTGGGGAATTGCGTGTGTGTTATCGTCTACACTAACCGGCCCGCGTCGAAGCCGCGACCAAAAAGAAACGGAGCGACGAGCGCATGAACCTTTGGCCTTTTTGGCGGGCCCTTGTTGAGAGTACGCCAACATCGTGCGGCGAAACTCGAGGCGGTGTCTCCGGCCAAGCTTTGCATTGTACCAGAGAGGATGAGCCTCGGTCGAAAACACCCAGTTACGTGTTCGCATACTCCCCCGATGAAGGACATTGTCCTCATCGAAAAGTAAGTAGAGGTACTTGAGCAGTTCTCCGAGTACAAACGTCTCCATCCTGTTCTGGCGCTCGCCCGTCCGAATATCTTGCACACCCGCAAAACCGCACGGCGCCCGGAACCGTGTCTCGAAAAGCTCGAGCACTCGCGCGCCGATCTCGAGGTACATCGGGTCGCGCGTTGCCCGATATAAATAGTATGTGCTCTCGATAAACTCGGGGCGTAATGGATACCATTCAAGGGCAATGGCTGCAGTAACGCGGGATTGACGCTGGTGCGACGGTGAAAACCGAGCTTCTTCCCGTTTCTTCAGCATCAGGAGCTCGCTCTGAAAGCGCCATCTCTCGGGAAGCAGATCAAAGCGATTCCATATTTTCATGTAGATCAAATGAGTAGCTACTGCGTCCAGAAGCCGACCTGCCAAAACTTGCGCTCCGGTCCAGAATGCTCCTAACAGGTCGATCCAAGAAGCGGCGACTGCCCCCGAGCCTGTGTCAATTAGAGCATAGAGCATTCCTAGGTGTGTTGCACCCTGGGCCAGGTGGGTCAGAAGGGCCTGGTAGGATCGCTTGAATACGTTCCATAAATATGCGTCGTCGAACAAAATTGCACCTTTGAGAGCGTGCTCGAAAAATGAGTCGACCAGGGCACCGACGCCCGTGAGCGAGTCGAGCCACACTCCGCGTTGCGGGTCAAGAGTCAGAGGCACGAGCCCCGCATCCAGGCGTGCCGCCCAAATGGCCTTGAATGCGCGCTTTGCGCACAGCTCGAATCTGTCGTCGCCTGTAAGCCGCAGAAGCAACGTCATTTCCAAAACCGGCGTACCTGCGCCTGCTGTGCAAGTTTCTTCATTGAGTTCCGGGAGCACGCTATCGCCCATTAAATTGACTCTAGCAAGAGGCACTCCGGTGGCGGTATCATAGGCAGGCAAAAGCCGCTGGCCCAAATCGTAAGCCAAGGGCAATAAAAAGCCGTCATAGGCGCGTACTACAGCCCGCGCGGCAGACGAGGTCCACTTATGCTCGCTCAAAAGTAAATGCGACAGCATGAGGCCACCGAGCCAGCGGATAGCAGCTTCGAACATCTGCACGGTGGAATCTTGGGCGAAGATCGTTGCTTGGTAAGTTCGGAGATACCCAAGCGCATTTTCAACCTCCTCCCATTGTTGCAAAAGTATAAGCGAGTCGATGTTGTCGAGCAAAGTCAGAGAGACATTTCCCAAGGCATCGTTGCGCAAGTTAGTAGGGTCCGCGCGGTCGGGGCCATACGGTTCGCACAGGAGCGGGCGCACCTCGTCGGCAGGGAATCCGTGCGCCTTGTACGCTGTCCAGCCGTGCATAAAAAGATCGAGCGTGCGGGCGCGAAGCCCACGCATGTGGCTCGGAGTGAAAGCCGAGGCTGCGGCAGACGAGTTGGATTTGACGCCTGGCTTTTTCTCATGACTAGAGGAAAAAAAGCTGGCCCCAGAGCCTTCATCATCCGCGGATCCATTTTCTGATACGGAGATCCTTTGAAGATGCACGGACAAATCATCTGCTATATCCGTTGAGTCCCCCACCAAAAGACTCGACACACAATCAGATTCGCTCCGCTTTTCTGATTCTTCTGAAACGATGTCTGTATGATCGATCCTACTCAGTTCGACTCGATTTAAAAATATCTCATGTTTCTCTTCGTTGTGACTCAAAACCATTTCACGTTTTTCTTCGTTCTGATCCAGTTCCGGTCTGCCTTTCTCCTCATCGGTCCTTTCTGGCGCTTCTTGTTTCGCGTACTGACTCAAACGGACTTCTTCCGGTGATGCTATCTCAACAGGGTTGTCATTTTGGCTGGCGCTTAGCTCACGCTTCTGTGCCATCTGATCTCTCGGGTCTCCATGGGAATCTACCCGTTTTGGACCCTCAGTCAGCTTTTCTTGTGAACGAGATATTCCGTCATCCAGCTGCGGTCGAAGGTCGACTGTGGTGCAAATACAGGCGGCCCAAAAGAGGAATATCCACCGCATAGAGCCAACTTTCATAGGCGCGCGACCAAAGTGCTCAAGAACATCAACTGTGTTCCTGCACTTAGGTAATCTGTCAAGTCAACAAGGCAGAAAACATAAGTTCTGCAAAAATGGATTATATTAGGAAACGCCTTGTGGTGGTTGATTCTATGGGTGAAAAGATAAGTTGTTTTTGATACAAAGCCTTTTTGAGCTGAACTACTTTTCTGTGGTTTGCATTATTCACGTACTCATGCACAGTTGCTTCTTAACTCCGCATTCCATAGAACATGAAAAAATACAACAAAAATGCTCTTTGTTAAGACACGTTACATAATATCCATTTACAGCTTCATATTCCAATTAAATTATTGATGAATTCTGGCATTGAAACTTCCTCTTACAAGCAAGATAAATATCATCCTGCATAATGTATAGTTATAGATAAGAAAATACCCCGGATTATCTCGGTCTGGACTACTCGTTCTTAAGAAAGGACAATAGTCCGTTAAACAGCCCTGAACCATAATGTCGTGAAATGTTTGCGAGATGTGGAGGGGATGCGCATGTTTACATAAGCCAACCCCCGGAGGTAAAGAACAAAGTGTCGGTAACGCCATTTGCATCGGAGCATATTGCATCGGAGCAGGTTACACCGGGGTCGGAAGTACAAGTCCGTGTACCGAGGTGCGACATTGTCGCAAGCATATGTTTTGATTTCCGTTGCCCCAAGCTTAGCAAATCCGAGTTTCAATGATTGCCTCAACTGTATAACGTATGTATTCCTTTTCTTTAAAAACAGACGATTAATGTCTTGGCCAAACATGACTAGTGGAGCCACCATATCCAAGATCCGGCGGACCGAGGCATATTCTGGCAACCCCAGAGTGCGCGACATTTGAGTCATCCGGTTTGCCGAGATGAGTCTCAATCCGGGGTTGCATATCCAGCTAGCAAACCATATAAAAGGGGCCGCGGGCGCCCATTTCATCATACCCATTCGTATTTTTTCCTCTTGTGACTCTTTAACATAAAATGTCTCTCTTCAGATCTTTACAAAATTCTCCCGCCATTATTTCCATCTTCCACAACTCCCGCAATCCAGAGTCTGTGGCAATTTACTGCACCCTTGAAAAGGCGTACCACCGTTTAAATGACGACAAAAACTTATTCCAAATTGACCCATTGCCTCAGCAAATGCCAACATATGACCAGTTCAAAGACATATACTCTAGATGCGTCACTTCCGAAGAAGGGAAGCGCACTTTGCAACATTGCTACCCATTGCTTCAGGACAAAATGAGCTTAAAGAAGGATTCCATTGTCACCATCAAAAGCTTGGGAATTAGCGACCAAAGAGGCGTCAAGGTATTCTCTCCTAGTGAGTACGAAAAGATCCATGAGGTTTTCGATGAGCTTGTGCATGAAAACGACCCAGAAATTGACCCAAACCATCTTTTCCGGGCACCGTTGATTGTGGACTGGGACCAGAACTTGATTGCCTGCGACGAGGAGGGCCTTCGTTCTATCTTGGCCAAATACGGCTATAACGAAGCTGCTACCTTTGCTGAGGCATAACTAAAAGAAAAAAAAATATTTATTGCTAATGATTGACGATCCTATTGACTACAATGTAGCAGACAACTCTGTGATGACAATGTGATGTTCTTTTTCTTTTTCTACCAATTACTCGAACTCCAGACCGATTTCCCGATGCTCTCCCTAATCCTATCCTTCCTCCATTTCTCCTTCTCATACATTTCTCTCCCACTCCGCCTTCGGCTGCCCTCACTCCATGGATTCTTTACTTTTACATGCCTAACACGGAGCGAATACACAGCGAGTGGCGCACAATTTTGAGCCACTTTCTTTTCCCGCTCCGCTGATTTTTTTGCTTTTTGAAGATGAACAAGGGTATATACCTTCAGCTCTTCAATGTGGTGTCCGCCTGGGCGTGGGCTGGAATTCTTACGACCACTTTTACCGGCGTTTGTGAGGGATTTTACGATGGCGCAATTCTCCCGAGAAACCCTCACCGTTTCCTTGTTTAAGTCCAGACCTTCAATGCTATCACCGAAATCTTCAAAGCCATTTCAGGACCCGTGCAGTCTCCTCTTCTGTCTCTTGTGCTTCAGTTATTTTCCCGCTTGGTGATTGTGGGGATCCTCTGTCACGTGCCACAGTCTCCAGGAAATTATTCCTATGCCTACCCTAGTCTTCGGGTCGCTTTGGAGGCGACAGAAATCATCAGATACTGGTTCTATGTGTCCAAAAGGGCCGTTGTTCCTTACTGGTTGCGTTGGCTTCGATACCTGTCGTTCATCTTGTTGTACCCAGTTTGCCTCGTGAGCGAACCCGTGGTTGTGTACCGCACCCTCCCATACGTGTCTGGGAGTTACCATTGGTTTTTGGCCTTGTGGATGTGTTTGTATGTGCCAGGATTCGGTTCGTTGTATCAGTATATGTGGAAACAACGCCTGAAATACCTCTAGATCACGTGACGCACGCATGTCTTAAGTGTTCTACTTTTATTCTTCGGAAGGGAAAACAAGCCGTCAATATCAACTCCCATGCCAAAGCGAATCCTTACTGTATTTCGATTCAACCTTGCCGTCATTAAGCTTGGGTACAGTTGTGTCAATATGCAGGATTATAATTTAGTAACTATGTAGAACTAAAAACACGGCCATAACAGTGTTTCTGAAGATATATTTGAAATGATTAGACTATTAGCATTAGGCATTATTTTGTATAGGTGTAGACAGTTCTATGCAATGAAACCAAGATGGATATTGTGTTTCGCACTACTGTAGATATATCACCAATGTTCTAAACCTAGTCGCAATCCAACAATGGTCGAACCTCTGAATGAGCCAGTCAAGGCTGTGCATCCTAAAAGATGGCTCATTGCGTACAATTCCATTTCATCGTCTTTGTGGTCGATTGTGCTTTTTAACACGGTGTTTTTATCTGCTTTCCTCGGCCAACCGTTACTATTTGAAAAGTCTTCCTTGGTGCTCACTTTGGTCCAATGCTGTGCTGTGGTAGAGATCTATAACTCTGTCACTGGCATCGTCAAGTCTCCTGTTTTCACCACTGTGTCTCAAGTGTTTTCACGTTTGTTGATTGTACTCGGAATTTTCCAAGTTTTACCAAATTCTCCTGCTAACTTCACCTGGGTTTACGCATCTTTGTGCTTATCATGGTCTATTACGGAAATCGTTAGATATTCCTATTACGCATCAAACTTGAAAAACCCTGAGACAGTTCCTTACTGGCTCACTTGGGCTCGGTACTCCCTCTTTTATGTGTTGTACCCAACAGGTGTTGCATCTGAGGTTTCCATTATTTACATGAGTTTGGGTGAGGCCGAGAAGACTGTGGGTGCTTGGTACTCATGGCTTCTTTTTGCTATCCTTTTCACTTATCCTCCAGGCTTGTACACCTTGTACACTTATATGATTAAGCAAAGAAAGAAGGTACTTGGCAAGCCATTGAAGAAGGATTAGATGAATTCCCAATATTTGTGCTTTTTCCGAAGAGAAGATGACTCAATAGTGTTCTTTACCGCATACTGCTGCGCTTTTCACGAAGACGCCGTGTTAATGACCTTTGAGCAATCAAGTTTCCATTAAAATAAAGTTCAGCAATTTTCATGGCATCTGCCAATCTGTAGGAAATGATCGCAAACAGTATACATGCAAACGACTTTGATCAGTGATTAGAGTCACTTACTCGATCAAGCCAGTCCAAAATCTGTTCCATGTACTCTACTACTGTGTCCAGCTCGGCAAATGCGCCAGGTTCTGGTGGCTTGGTTGTGCTTTTTCGCCCGAAGACTGATGTCAGTTTCTTGCGGGGTTTGCTTTGTCTAGACTTTTCAAAGACAACACGCACCATTGTGCGGATGTACATTGAGTCGTATTTGTAACGGAGCTTCAGAAGTATCTCAGTGGCCAAGTAGTCAGGAAGGTAATCATACCAGCGCAAGTTCCAACTCAAGTATCTCATCAAAAGACGAAGAACGGCATCAAGAGAGAAATAGCCTGCTATGAGCTGGCCACATAAGTCCTCGTATGCATTAGGTGCAACGATTTGCACAATGAGTTTGTTGCTGTAATTGTACCGCGTGTATGGAGATGAAAGTGGGTCCACGACCGACGCATCAATATCACTCAAAATGAATTCAGAATATATTTCAAGGACCTTACGCGTTCCAACCACATCATAGCTACCCGTAGCCTCGGCGCCTGCAACACTGGTCATGAGTGCAGTGATGCTATCCTTCAAATTGTGTTTGCATCCCCAGCCAACCAAACCAATTGTAAGCCACAGAAGTGCGCTACGGTCTATTTCTGTGTTTGACACCAGAATCATTGCACGCAAATCAGTGTAAACAACGGAGAAAAGTTGCTCTAACCATGGAGAACAATTCGGCCGAGAAGCCCCAGCAGTGTGGTCCACCACGTAGTCTTCCTTATCTTTCAATTTCTCATCAGCAGTACGAAAGATTTTCGTCTTGATATGTACTAGGTTGTCCCAACCTACGACAGCAGCCATTATTGTGAGCAAATCGTATGCACGGCCCCAGGTCGAAGACCGATCAAAGTCTGATAATGTTGTATGTACGCTGGAGGAACATTCCGCAAGAGCGATCTTAGGAGATTCCGGTGTACCACACTTGACTATTGCTGGATCTAGAGCCGACCTTTCAAGGGCAGAGACGTGCCATAATGGCGACAGCAATTCTCCGGACCATGGTAATTTTAGCTCAGGATGAGTTGGTTTCCAGATTGAGGCAACTTCACCAGAACATTTAGAAGGTACATTCTTCAGGTTGGATTGGATACTAAACGATTGTGATGTTGGTGAAAGAGGTTGGGGTGAAATAAATCCAGTTTTTTCAGGAATGGGGAAAAACAGCTCCGTCCTAGAAATTGGGACTGTACCATTATTCACCAACTCAACAAACAAATCAGGGAAGTTATCAACGCCCAGATAAACGTTACGGGCAAAAACAACAGGTAGTGAGTTTAGTGTTCTAACAGCGAGATCATATTTTCCTCCCAATACGTAACAAAGCGTTAATTGTTGCCAGCAGTCAAAATCAAGAGGTAGCATTTGTACCGCTCTAGCCGCAACTTTTTCGGCATGGGAAATTGCTCCTCGTGCAACTAAAAACCTTGCCTGTTCCACTAAGAGCAAGGCGGTTTGTGTCAGCCACGGCGACGCACGTGTTTGTTGTTCTACGAGAGCAAGGAATCGTACTGGATCGCCTCCACCACGCTGAGCAGCTTCAAGTAGCACTTCCACGTATACGAAGGAGGTTCCATGAGACGCACGTACTAATGATGCAGCCCTTCTGGCGACAGCTCCTGTTCCATCTAGCATCACCGTGCGAATAAGTGTATCAACAATTCCATTACGATAACGATTAGTTGGTGTGACCTCAGCACCCGCACCTGCGTCCAGAACTGATCCAAACCAACTTCTTGTTCCGGCAAGTTGCCCCTTGGGTAATGCCCGAATAAGCCGAACAATTGCACGGTCAATAGCCAGAGAATCCAACACCTGCGTTGGCACAATAACAGTTCCAACGAGCCGTCGACAAGGATTATCTGTAGCTCCAAATGCACGTACGAGAGAAGCCACGGCTAGCTCATCCCAAAAGCTCTGTGTAATATCGTTGGGAGCAACCGTACGCAGGCGACGTCTTGCAATAATGGTATATGTGGAATCCACAGCGGCAGTACGAGTAGCTCTATGTCCAGATCCCCGCCTCCGCTTCTCGCTATCGTTTCGGATGTCAAATCTCACCCTCATTTCTGCGCGAGCAAACGGATTGTATGTGTGCAATGTTACAACCATCAGGGCACAATTCGCCCGCCAATAAAACACGCCATTCAGGCGTTCGACGCCTACGGAAGCCAAAACATAGCTTGAGATAGCAGCTGCACCACTTGCGTAATCTAATCCAGCAACAAAGTGGAACGAGCCTCCGTCCTCAGTTCCATCGACACCATTTCGCGTCATTTGCACTAGATCAGGCGGGCCGATTGTGTTTTCTGGAAGCGACTCAATGGCGTTAGCTCTCAATCCAATGGTCTGACCTGCGTCTTTCTCATCAATCCATGGCGCTGTAAACTCCATCGAGAAATCTTCATCATCATGAATGCCGCCTGCATCAGCCCAGATGTTACTGGCACTTACACCTCGTAATCTGCCCACCGAACCATTGCGAGACTTGTGGGGCGAAGTGCCACGCGAAGGCGACGCAAGGAAGGAGAGAGATCCACTGAAGCTCGGTAATCGACTTCGCTGTGGAGTCGCAGGATGCGAAGAAGTCATGCCGTGCTATATCTTGAGCACCTTTGTCTTATAGATAGAAGTCACGTGACCCCGCCCCACCACATTTGATCAGTACGCATTTTTCTTGGTAGGGCGGCTGCCAATAGTTGAAGATGAATCTGAAACACCAGCGACCCGCCATACTTTTGAAGACAATCTTGGAATAAGACGTTGCCAATTAAATTCAAATCAGTAGGTAAATATGGATAGCCAAATGAAGAAAAAAAAATAGAAAACAAACTAGAAAACAAAGAAAACTAGAGAGGACATATGCCTGGGGATGTTGCCCTTTATATATTTCGTCACTAAGATGCAATCATCCGAAATTTAACAAAAAGACAGGGAGTTGTTAAGAAAAAAAGCAATGGCTGCTAAAATGTTACGTAAACACAATCCGGTGAAACTCTTATAAGGCAATTCATATGTGTCAAGAAAAAATGCGGACTTGCAGCGCTAAGCAGCATTTTGGACAATACGCTAGCATTAAGGGTATTTTGTCTTATTTTATGCAATCGTATGGTAACATCTGTTGACTCGTGGTGACTGCAATGTGAAACGCAGCACAAATGCAAAAGCTATTAAAATCAACTTCCACGCGCCACCTCATGCAATGCAAACGCAATACTGAAACGCAACATTTAAACCGCATAGCCTTCCTAGCTAAATTAACATTGACTTCTTGATATTGAACATCGCTTCTATGTAAGTTCTGACATTGTTTTTTGAGTACTTTTCCTATCTTTTTTGTCCATTTTTTAAACATAAGAGCTGCAGTAGTGATAAGCTCTGTTAGTAGATTACTGCTTTTAAAATTTTTTTTTTTTTCCTTGTATGCTAGTTTAACAATTTCAGCTGCCTCTCATTGTTTTGCGCAGTTGCAGACGCTACCAACCTCCTGAACTCATCCATAACAGTCCACAAGAGACGCTGATCAAATCCCACTTTCCCTTGCATGATGTGCAGATTCTGCCGAAGTTCTATGGTAGCAACACAATTCTCCACGCGGGTCACCACATGGTTGAAAAGTTCCACAATGTCTCTCTCAAGAAACTGACTGCCGACATTTTTCAGAATCACCTCTGAAGAATACATCAGGAACTGCTCCTCCTTGGCTTTGTCCGTTGCGAGCGCATAGCAAATGTTCTCTAGACGGAGCGAAAGTGTCCGAAGCTGGTACACCGTTTCCACGGGAATTGCACCAACTACTCTTGAGGGAAGATCCTGGTTTCTGCTTTCCTTTTGCTTGAAAATGTCGTACCGGATCTCTAAATTTTTAGGGTATGCTAATGAGATGAATTCTGGAGTTTCAAGACCTTTCAACTTGCGCTCTCCAAGTTCGTAGTATGTCGTACCAATTTCGTCCAACGACAGGAGTTCTTTCTCGATAATTTCGCCCATTACCACGTTCCCTTCGTACGCCTCTTCAATGGTAATTGCGTTACTTTGAATGCTGGAATGGAGCTTGTATAAGTGCTTCATCTCACGCAAGAAATCCGAACTAACGGCGATCTGACCACCGTCAGCACTTGATTCAATTCTGGACGCTCTGTTGACCATCGGCCCAAAATAGTCCATTCTTCTGGTCACCATATCAAGTTCACATACTGGAGATCCCCAATGAATTCCCATACGGACGGACAATCCTCGGTAGATGACATTGTTGGCGCTATCCGTAACCTCACAGCATTCGTTTGTTTCCAAAATTTCGGTGGGCCAGTCCTCGTGAAGAAGCTGGTTTTGGACGTTGAAACACCACAAGAGCGCTGATGTCGGAGAGGGGAACGAGACCATAAAAGAGTCGCCTTCAGTCTTGACTTCGTACCCACCCACGATTCTCAATTGGCGCCGCATGATAGTGTTGTGGAGCTTGATGGCAGATCTCATGGCCACAGGATAAGCGTCCCATAGCAAGGTGGAATTTTTGATATCGGTAAACACCAAAGCCAATTCGCCAACCGGTGGATCAATTTCCGAGTCAAGTCTCCGCAAGGCGGTATCACCTGCAGGTGCTCCACGATCTCTTCTTTTCTTGTTGGAGAAGAAGTCCACATCACGGCCCAAATTGTTGAATAGGGAGCCCAATTTTTGTCTCTTTTTCCTCTGATCTCCAATAGATATCACGTTCACGGAGATCTTGTCTGTAGCTCCGTAACAGATGGCGTAGTCACGCAATTTTTCCGCAGCAACCATTGGATCGTCCTTCTCCTGCCTTAAAATGTCCACAGCCAAGTCATAGGCAACGTGATCCCAGAGATATTTCGACCCCATCACGATAACGTCATCGTTTCCAGAAATCTTGGTTATACAGATACTTGGGTCACAGTTTGTATGAGGAACATAATTGAAAAATCCCACACCACGAGAAACTTGTAGCTCCCCATCTAACGCACCGTCACCAGAGACGTAGCCACCCGAAGAACGGATTCTTTCGAACTCTTGTCGGCTGGTAGGATCATGCTTGGTTGACAAGAGCTGGTAATCGCCGTTACTCTTCGTCAAAACCACTTCAATGTCACCCACGTTTCCGCAGTAAACCGTATTGTCCTTGAGGTACACCACGGACATGGCACAGCCACAAATTGCATCTTTTTCAAGCGACAACGAGTCTAGCTCGGGTCTGGTCGGATCTGGAGTGAAATGGTCCACTTTCTTTGCCGCAAACGCAGAGTTGATGATTTTGTTCAAGGACAAAAAGGACCTTCTCATGGCATCTCGAATCTCATCATCGTTCTTGATTTTATTCAATTCTTGGGTGAAATTTGGTACAAAGTATTGCTTAGCCAACATTGAAATCAAGTGTCCCGCTGACTGATGCTGGCACATTTTACCATCAAACGAACAAACCAACACCTCGTTTTCGTTTCCTCTGAATTTCTGGATGAATATGTCTCGGAAGGAAACATAGTCACGAATTCCCATAGCGTCTGAAACTCCGTAGCCCACATTGTCCATTTCCGACGCAGTGGTCCGGATTCTCTTGTCCAAACTCTGGTCTGGAACCGCTGGCGTGGTTAACGTGACGTCAATCAAGCCTAAGACTTTCAAGTCGTTCAACACCAAAAGACTGTCAAAGTCCTCGCCGGTGTCCGGGTTCTTGAGGTAGCTTTGCTTGATTTCAAACCGTTTATTTCCTGAAAAATTCAAGTAGCGCAACTTTTTATTCCAGCACCAGTTCCAGTCATAGGGCCAGTTCGAAATGTTGTATCTCAACTGGTTAGAGCCAACATCGAAATGCAACAAATTCTTCAATTTGCTCAATTCTGGAGGTAAGGAAGTCAATTTGTTGTTGTTGACGAACAAAACCCGGAGATCAGCGAGGTTCTCGAAATCTTCCGCCGGAAGCTTGGTCAAATTGTTACCAGACATGTAAACCTCATTCAATTTAGACAATCTGGAGAAGGCGCCGTCGGGGATTTCAAGCAAATCGTTATACGACAAATTCAACAGCTTTAAATTTGTAAGGAGAGAAATAGCCTCGAAGCAGTCGTCGTTAAGTCGGTTATCAGCAAGAGCCAATGACAATAAGCTATCCGCAAGTGAAACAGAATCGAAATGGGCATCCATTATAGACGCCAGCAGCATTATAGCGGATTCAGTTTGCTTCAAATTGGCAGACGACAATTTCGAAGCGATTTCAGCCGAAGGTTTAGGAAAAACCGCAATCATGTTGGACGAGACATTCAACGTAGACAAGTACTTCAAGTTCCAGATCGAAGAGGGAAGAGTCTCGATATTATTGGAGTGCAAGTCCAAGTACTGCAACGAGCACAACTTCCCTATAGACTCCGGAAGATGCTGGAGATTGTTGCCGAAGAGAGACAAGTATGTCAATCTTGGTAACATGCCAATTTCGTCCGGCAAAGTCACCAAGTGGTTCTTGTCCAATACCAATTTCTCAATGTGAGGCACTTTCACAATGAACTCACCTGGAAGTGAGGTAATTTTCGCCTTGGAAAGATCAAGAACGGTCAAACGAGGAAGCAAGGTTTGAAACTGCAAATCTGTGACAGGATTCCGATCAAAATGCAAGAGACGAAGGCTCTCCATGCGGTCATTAAAGCCTGCAATGTTGTTTTTAGAAGCGTATACCACTTCCAAGTTAGGAAGGTAGCCAAGCACATTGATGTCGGAGATTCTGTTGTAGCGAATGTCGAGACGTTTTAAGTTGGACATCTTTTTGAAACACGCTGGCAAGCTCTTGCTCAATTTGTTTGTGCTCAAGTTCAATTTGGTCAACTTTGTGAGTTTGCTGAGCGAATCAGGAATGGACGACAAATCGTTGTATGAAAGATCCAATTCCTGTAAGTTGGGCAACTCATTGATACATTCAGGATAGCTCAGGAAGTTGTTGGAGGACAAATTCAAGCTGACAAGATGGCTGAGAGTACCGAACGAAGTGGGCAAACTGTACAATTGATTTGAGTTCAATTTCAAGTCTTTAAGAAGCAGCAATTGGGAGATCGACGCCGGGATTTCGTCCAAAAAGTTGGCGCCCAAGTCGAGGCTGGTCAAATTTACCGCTTCCAAAAAGTTGACCGGAAATTTCGAAGCTCCATTTCGAGCAAAACTGATCGATGACAAGTTTGTACACAGCTGAATAAAGTCAAGTGGAATATAAATGGCAGGATTGTCAGACACGTTCAACCGCTCAATTTCGTAAGTGTGCTGGTGGAAAATAATTGGAATATTTTTCAATTTAAGTGACGAAATGTTCACGTCCACATAATCCCGCAGAAGGAGCGACTCCTCCTCGTGTGTTAAGCTCCGCAAGTACATTTTCTCCACGACAAACTTGCACACAAACAGCATATCTTCTCGGCCAATAATACGCAAGTTATCGCTATCCAAATATCCTGCTAGACGTAACAAGCCCATTTGGATTCGGAGCGGGCGCTCGAACGATTCAAGGATTTTGATGTTGTTGGCCACGTAAAGGGAGAGGCGGTAGTTCAGAATCAGTTCGAAAAAAAATTTCCGCTGCACTATTGCCAACAATTCTGCCGTGGTGGTGTCCAACGGGCACAAGATGGTGGTGAATGTGTTATCTTCTTTGAACACACGAATGATGTGATTGCCGCCTCCTGGAGGAACCGACCGTGAGGCGACGGCGCCATAAAGTGCCATAGGGGCGGATACAGAGTCAGACTTGCGGTGCGACTGTCCAGGCAACAGGTCCAGTTCAGGCGTGTGTGAATCTGATTCGGGTGGAGGCGCGGCGGCCAGCTCTTCAGGCTGCGTGCGCTCCTCGGTGACATCCCAAGAATCGGGAGCCTTCCATGCAGCATGGCCGTCGTCTGTATTGACAATAGAATGTGTCGCAACGAGCTGGGGCTTCTCCGGCGCCTGCGCCGGCACCTTAACAATAGACAGCAATTCCGCTGCGCTAAGGTCTAGGTCGAACATGGTTCCGCCTGAAGCACGACCAGACGCCGCGCCAGAAACTGACCCACCCTGGTGGTGCGCGCCCGAAACTGGTGTACCGCCATTATGAATAGTGCCGGAAGTAGAGGTTCCTGAAAAAGAGCCGCCTGAGTGCGTGGTGCCCAAATTCATACCACCGGTACCAACCAGGCCCGCGCGCAGGCCGCTTCCAAGCAGCGGGATCAGCAGTCGGCGTTCACTCTCCTCCAGCATCAGCGGGTGTCGAGACGCATGGTGCAGCAGAATCAGAGGGAGCCTGAATTTGTGTTTCGCGGCAGCCGACATGGGCGCCCCTTCCTCGCCGCGCCCTGAATGCATCCACTTCCCAAGCAAGCCCAGCCCGCGCTTGCGGAACAGTGGCTTGATAGGAGCCGCCAACGGAGGCACATTGTCCGTAACTCCAGACCGGTGGAAGCCTCGGTAGTCTTCTCGTAACACTTGGGGCGGGGGCAGGTCACCTGACCTGGAGCCGCGAAGGGCCAAAACAGGAAGTTCAGGGCGGTCTGCGCCCTCTCCACCCTCGCCACCGCGCTCGGAAGGACGGTCAGTCGAGCGGTCGAACCGGTCAGTCGCACCGAAGTATGCAGCCGTGGGTGACGCCGCAGCACTCCCTACTCGGTCTCTAGCCCCAGAGCCCTCCCAGCCCTCGTCAAAGAGCCGATCGCTATGAGAGAACTCAATCAGATTGGTATCCAGCAGCCGATCCACGTGGGACAGGACTCGCAGGGTTCTTCCTGTTCGTGACAGGCGTTTCGACTGGCTCCAGTCTTGGTCCACTTCTGCGCCAGAGCCCAAATTGCTGGAGCTGCGCGACACCCGGGGGATTCGCCCTGTCGTATCTGTCTCTTGCTGACCCGCAGCGTGAAACAGAGGAAACCGGAGATTTGTTCTTGATTTATCTTTCCGTAGAAAACTCATGGTTGCCTGGGAGAGGGAGACTGGTGAAAAATTGTCGTGCAAACAGTATGGTGCTCAGGTGCACGGGTGCGCACTCCCTACTTAAAAAAAAAAAAGGAAAAGATTCCGTGGAATCGCATGAAAATATCGCCCCCAAAATTTATACTGAGTTTGGGTCTTTGGTTTGCACGTACGCAATGTGATCTGAGCTTATTCCGAATTTTTTTTTTTTTATCTCCATCTCTCCTCGTATGTCTCCTTTTCCTTCTCCTGCCACTTACTGCACATCTGTTATTAGATGCAGGATAATTACCAATCCTGTGCAATGGCCTCAGTCTTCATCACCGGGGTTTTAGTCAGTTGATACACATGCAAATAAATATGCCCACATGAGTTCCAGTATAACGCCGATTACCATGATATCATAGTTGATATTCATATATGCTGATCCTTTTGCACAAGAAATCACTTCCTTGGCTTAGGGATTTACAGACAACTTCTTAGTACTCGCCCAGTCGCAAGTATTGCCTAGAAAGCGTAACATTACCGCCATGCAAGAGGCTGGGCTGCATTTTCATTTGGTAGTATTATATGCAGGGCAGTATTTATTTACGTATACAATGTATCACATCCCTCTTTTATCCCTTAAGACGGATTCAGCGTGTTTTTTTTCTTTTCGGGCTATAATACACATGACCTGTTACATTCATGTCGAGTTTCTCACCGAACATTCTAGAGTACACCCCTTGTACGTCTTTGAAACGGAACCAGATTAAAACCCATGTGCATGCGTCTAAACGCATTGATTGCACTTATTCCGCACCTTACTGCAACACAGCTTGCACCTATTCCGCATTTTACTGCAGCACTGCTTTTCCCGTGTGCCCAAAATTGGATTTTCTCTTTCGCAAAGCGCAATAAATGATCTATAATTAAGCCAACACCCAGATTGGCATCCCCTTGATGAGATAATTCTTTTCACGCATTTTTTTCATGTTTCCCCATCGTTTTTTGATGTGTGGTATCTCTTTTGATGTACGAAATGCACCTTGACGCGGCCTGAATGTCTGACAAAGTTGGCCCCACTCAATCTGCTCATCGCCAGCTTCTGGATTTGTACCATAATGTAAACATTCTGAACATTCCTTTGCTGGTTTGATGTTCGGCGTGCAAAGGTGAATTATTGTCGTAAATCAAATGGAGACCAAACCTCATCGGAGTTAATAAGAGTCTCGTAAATTACCCTTCCATATTTCTACCTCCGACAACGGAACAAACCGATCTCCTTTACAATGGAAGATTGCCCACAAAAGCAAAAACAATACCGGCGTAAGGTATGAGCCTAAAAATGCAGGCCAGGAAAAATCCCACCAGTTAGTGAAACCGTTGCACACAAGCACAATGACTAAATTCCACAGCACGAACCGGGCCCACCATCTCAAATCCCATTCCGACCGGTGCTTCATCGCATGTACAGGCACATTTTGTGCATCCATCGCTTGGCGAAACCGCACGTAGGAGAAGCAGAGCACCGTCCACATAAGGATGCCCGCCAGCGCACAGCAAACAAGAAGAAAGTTGAAAACGGACGAGATCGACTGGTACTTGAGTAATAGAGCAATGAGGCCAAACGCCGACGTGATGAGAACTGCAGGAACCGGCACATTGTCGCTGTTGGTGTATGAAAATACTCTGAGCCACGGCACGTTTTTGTTTGCTTCTGCGATTCCTTCAAGGCACCGGGAACCGAAGTAGACGTTGGAGTTTGCGGCAGAAAGAAGCGCAGAGACGATGACCAAATTGAACGCCAGCAAGAGCCAGCCGGAGTCATGGAATCCGCAATGAAGCAACGCTAAAAGAAACGGAGAAGAGAGTAAATCCTGTGAAGATGACAGCACAAGGTGAGGGTCGTCGAATGGAACCAGAAGCGTGAGTAGAAGCACGGAAATCAAGTAGAAAACCACAATTCTAAGAAACACAAGCCGAACAACTTTGGGCACGGTTTTCTCGTGTTCAACAACATCGCCCGTAGTGATGGCAATCGACTCGACGGATTGGAAGAGAAACGAGCAGAAAATAATACAGCTGACAAAGCTGACAACAAGGTTGGCCAACGACCGATGAGGACCCAAAAACGACTCGGGCCAGTGACTGGCCCACGCTATCCCGTCAGACTTGGGCAGCACAAGAAACACCGCCACCACCACAATCCAAACCATAATTGCAACTACTTTGACCAAGGAAATCGCAAATTCAATCTGTCCATATACGTCGACAGGAAGGAGATTAAACACCGTGAGCAGAAGCCACATCAGCGCTACAAGGAGCGTTTGGTGGCGCAGGACCCAGTCTTCAAACCAGTACCGGCATAAAGAGACCAAAATCGAAAGTTCCAACGCGTACGTTAGCCCCCAGCTGATCCAGTATATCAAGTTGTTTGCAATGCCCACCAGTGGGCCTAAAAACATGAAGGGGTACTTGCAAATCAGGCCGTTTTCCGGTAGAAACACCGCCAACTCGCCTGAAATCTCTAGGATGATCACAACAAGCATGGCCACATAGCACATTGCCGCCAAAGCCATCATCGGGCCGTGGCTAATAATCGTGGCTACCGAGAAAAAGAGCCCTGTTCCGATGGTCCCACCAATGGCCAACATGGAGACTGTTGCGGGCGAAAGATGATGCTGCATGACACGAGGAGTTAGACATGGCTCTAGTTCGTTTGGCAACGTGTCGTAAGCAGGGCGGCTCATGTTTTGATGGAGAGATGTGGAGTTGGCTTCTCTTCACGTGAAATCTGGGGAAGGGAGGTCCGGGTGTGCGAACGAAGTTGAGAAAATGTCGTTTTTCATTTCCATTGTATCGGGAGGTTCTATGCGCTAATGTCGCTTTGCACTAAAGTAATGTCGCATACTAACACTTTGCTTGCTCATCGACAGACACCACACCGTCGCTTGATATGTGTCACGTGACGCGGCATTAGGGAAAGGTCGGTGGTCTAATCTTTACAACAAAAGTCCGCCCCCTTTGCGCAGCTAATCAGAAGATATCCAAAGTAATCCCAACAAAGCATTATCTCGATGTGGAGCTTAAATCCATTGACACTCATTGTGATTGGGTGATAACGAGCGTACTTGGTTATATACAGGTGGAATGAAATAGCGCATTCATACATTTAGAAGTGGGCGGAAAAAAATGGACAACCTGCAAAAATGCAAGTGCTAAGCGAAGCGCAAGAGGTACGCGAGTAACGTAACCAACATGGGGAGTGTCTTCTAACAGCTCAGGTATGTAAGTAGTACGGCTGTAAAAAGGCGCAATCGGAAAGACGGAACACATCACATGACAGGCAATTGCCTTGAAGTGCCAAGTCCGGATAGCAAAAGCGGCTTGTGTGCAGGCACGCATATATTTGGCGAAAATGAAAGTATTTTCTATCCTGATAAAGCAGGTGCGTTATCAGGGCCAATGAGAGTAAGATTATCACTGATTGTCTAGAGTCCGGTTAGGACAGGGTTCCTAGTACTTCAGCCCGACCACCCCGCTAACCCGAATTTTCTTCATGCACATAGGACTTGTCTTTCCTAATTTAGCTCGCACAGAGTTTCTTTTTCTTTATCGGACGCAAATCATGCTGACTTCTCCCACTGGTGCATGCCGACTATAAATCTCATAGCCTTCGCTCGATTTAACTTATCAAGAGTTTTTCTTCTCTTTATTTCTCCACCCAAATACTTTTTTTTTTCCCCACATACAAAATGGTCGGAATTACAGAACAAACTGCCATATTAGCCAAGTATCTCGACTTGGACCAACGTGGAAAGGTTCTTGCTGAATACGTCTGGATTGACTCTGAAGGCAACACCAGATCTAAGTGTAAGACCTTGGATAAAAGACCATCCTCTGTTGAGGACTTGCCAGAGTGGAACTTTGACGGTTCTTCCACTGGACAAGCTCCTGGCCACGACTCGGATGTTTACCTCCGTCCAGTTGCTTTCTACCCAGACCCTTTCAGAAAGGGAGACAATATTATTGTTTTGACTGAGTGTTGGAACAACGACGGTACTCCAAACAAATTCAACCACAGACACGAATGTGCCAAGTTGATGTCCGCTCATTCTGACGAAGAGGTTTGGTTTGGTTTGGAACAAGAGTACACCTTGTTTGACCAATATGACAATGTCTACGCTTGGCCACAGGGTGGATTCCCAGCTCCTCAAGGCCCATACTACTGTGGTGTCGGTACAGGTAAGGTGTACGCCAGAGATGTCGTCGAAGCTCATTACAGAGCTTGTTTGCACGCTGGTATCAACATTTCTGGTATTAACGCTGAGGTCATGCCTTCACAATGGGAGTTCCAAGTTGGTCCATGTGAAGGTATTCTGATGGGTGACGAGTTGTGGATGGCGCGTTACTTGTTGCAAAGAGTTGCTGAGGAGTTTGGTGTCAAGATTTCCTTCCACCCTAAGCCATTGAAGGGTGACTGGAACGGTGCTGGTTGCCACACCAACGTCTCCACTAAGTCCATGAGAGTTCCTGGCGGTATGAAGGTCATCGAGGACGCTTTGTCCAAGTTGGCCAAGAGACACAAGGAGCACTTGGCATTGTACGGTACTGACAACGACTTGAGATTGACTGGTCGTCATGAAACCGCCTCTATGGACGCCTTCTCCTCTGGTGTTGCCAACAGAGGTGCCTCTGTTAGAATCCCAAGATCTGTTGCCAAGGAAGGTTACGGATACTTTGAGGATAGAAGACCTGCATCTAATATTGACCCATACTTGGTCACTGGTATCATGGTGGAGACGATCTGTGGTGCCATTCCAGACGCTGACATGTACAAGGAATTCGCTAGAGAGTCTGAGTAAAACTGTTTATATTAACTTAATTTCATTAAAAGTGAGCATGGTGTACTAAGCAAGATTGTAGGGAGATTTTGATATATTTCCTAATTTGGAAATGTAAATACTTGTAATATCAACCTTTCTTATCTACGATTAATCATGAAAAATAATTGACTCTGGTTCATTACATTCTTGGTTACTACTTTCAATGGTACTGTATATAATGTTATCTACATTAAACAAACCACAGAAACAGAAATAGAATACAACGCCTTCGATACATCATTAATACGTGACCTAACACTGTAGCAAGCAATTCAAACAATCAGGTGCTTTCAATAGCCAACATATCTTCTTATCATTATTCTCCCTCATCAGTTGATCCGTGATAGTTTAGTGGCTAGAATTACCGCTTGTCGCGCGGTAGACCGGGGTTCAATTCCCCGTCGCGGAGCTTTTCTTTTTTTGAAAATAAAGCTTAATTCGGTTTCTTACAATAACTCAGCTCCTCATAGACGTGTCGTAAGGGACATTCTAAAAACTATTCTCTTTCACTAAGTGGGACTACTTATAAGGACTTCCAATTTGGGGAGTACCGCTGATATCACTGATCTTAAGAGATGAGAATTCCTCAACATGACACAATTGGGTAGAGTAGAGGTTCCTTTGATCTTAGTGTAGGTAACTGAGATGTCGAAGAAATCCATTCGAACCAGTCGATGAGTCTTGACTGAGAGACCAATATGATCGTAAAAGTACAAAGCAACTTGGAAATTATAGAGCACAAATATAGTAGGACTTATCCTCCTGTGATAGCTATGATAGCACACTTTGATAATCACTTTGTGATAGATGGAAAAGCTAATATCTTTGCTTTCGGATGACTGGATTGTTCCACTGTGGATAACGTTTAGATCTATCTTTTTCAAGAGAAACTGACGGGGAGTAACAAGACACTCAGTTATTGTTGCAGATACCTAGCCAAAACTTTATATTAAAAGACATGTATCTCATTATTTTTTTTTTGGTCGTGGAATCAAGAAACATAAGGACCTCACATACTCTTTCGAGTTCGTGATGGTATTAGGCAAAGCATCAATCTGAAAAGCCGCCCAAAGAACAAAAAACCAAAAACAAAGCGATTGACAATCTCAGAACCCCAACCTCAATTTTTAGGTCGAAGGGACCGAATTCGAAACAATGACTTAAATCCAGACATTTTATCTCTCCTGGAACTTTCTGTAACACTACTCATCATTAGCAGAGAAAATCTTCCTGTTTGTCAATACACTCAGACTAACTCAACTCCCAGTCTTTCTGAGTACGATTATCCAGACAAGTCAGCCAAGAATGAAACCACCGTTTGAATCAAATCTTGTTCAGACCCCTCATCGGATCCTGGTCCAACATTGTGGATTGCTCCTGGTAACACCTTAGACCGCTTGCTCCAAAACCTTGGGTCAGTGGCTTTTTGCCAACGAGTAATAAGCTCCTCCTTATCTACGAAAGGAGGAACAAACTCGTCTTTTTCACCGTACAAAACCAATAATGGTGCTTGCACTGTTTTGAACGTCTTCTCAAAATCTGACTCGGTTAAGTATGACAGAAAGTAATCATCATCTCCTCTCTTATCTGCCAACAGTACAAATCGATACGCAGACATTGGAGTATCAAAGACTAACTGCAGAACACATTCTGGAAGAAGTTCATTGGGCTTGTTCTCAGTAAGAAGCTTCTTGGCCATTTCCAAATACTTGTCAACTTCTGCCTCGTCACCAAAATGACGGAACGCTTCGCTGTCACTGACAGGAGCTTGCAAAATAGCACCGTCAAGTTTAGAGACATCCTCAAAGCCTTCCTTCTTCAGGAATTTGCACAAATATTCCATTGTGTCCTGACACCCGGTAGAATGGCCCATGAGAACAATTTTAGAGCTGGACGATCCACGATTGAGACGTAAATATTTCACCAATTTGCCCAATTCTTTGGCATCTCGCTCTAAGCTTCCTGTTCCAAATCCTTTGTAGGAAGAAGAAATCAATGCCTGAACGACACTCCATGAACCATCAAAGGTTTTGGTGATCTCTTGAGCAAGGGCAGGAACATAAGGAACCGTCAAAAACCCGTCGCCTAAACCGCCAATAAAGATAAGGAAATTTTCTGGCGTGGAGTTGTCGTTTGCAAACTCAATTGCACTAAGACTGCTTGCGTATTTGTGGACTAGGACGGGGTACATGAGTAATATCTGAGTTGTGATAGTGGAACTGATAAGCGAATTGCGCGCAATACTTGATATCCACACCCAAGCAATAGTGAGGTCGTATAACGTAAGCAGGTGGATCGGGTTCTCGTAGCTTTTCGGCAGGGAACGGTTTAAGAAAATGTATTTGAATCACTTCAATTCAAATTCATCAAAGAGATGGCATTTTTCAATATTTCAAAGGGAGGAACCCTACTTTTTACACACTTTATCAAGGGTTGGGTCATTCTCTTTCCTCTTTTGGTACAACCCGTATTCACTTCTTCCATAAGAAGCCGGCCTAGTATAGTGGTTAGTACAGTTCGTTGTGGCCGAACAAACCCAGGTTCGATTCCTGGGACCGGCATATTTTTTTGGTTTCGAGACATCTCGCTCTCACGCACTCCTTGTACGCCATCCAGTCTTGAGGGTGACCCATTCGTACCCTAGAAAGCCTTTTTTTTCTTTAAACCATGGTTGCCGAGCCAGTTCAAGCAACTGTTAGTACCCTTAAATCGCTATGGGCTCAGGCCCAGGAGCTTGTGTTGCAACAGCAAGCTAAATTACCTGAGCCACTGTCCCTATGGCCGATGGCCACTGACATATCAACCAGTACTTCGTCAACGCCTCCAGCAACACCAATTGAAAAGCTACTTACAGACTGTAGGCAGCATAGCTATGTCACAGCATCCATCTTAACTCTCGGGCTCGGAACTTCCGGATATTTCCTCTTTCGAAAGACACCAACGCCGAAACGGCGGCGGGTTCCTAAGCTCCTTAACGGGGCTCGGCGTGAAGTAGTGTTGGTTGTTGGGTCTCCAACAGAACCTTTGACACGACTCATGGCGCTTGACTTTGAAAAGCGCGGCTTCATAGTCTATTTGACAATTCTAGACGAAAAAGATCAACGGTACATTGAGCTGAATAGTATTACCGACGACATCAATTACTGGGACTTGAATCATAGTAACAGCATAGCTGAACTGATACAGGAGTTACGGCGCTTGCTCTCAGTGCAAGTTGTCCCCTTTGAAGGTGCCCAGCCCCATCAACTCCACTTGTCAGCGGTTGTATTTGCACCTCGGATGTTCTTCGCCATTGGACCTGTTGAGAATGTGGCTCCGAGCTCATGGGACCGCTTGCAAGCACAGATCGCTGTATATTTACACCTCTTCGGCGCAGGACTCTTGGATGTCGTTCGCCAACAGCACAGCAGGATTGTGGCCGTTGTTCCAACGGTAGTTAGTACGCTTCGGATGCCGTACCATGGTCCCGAAACCATATTTCAAAACACACTTAAGGATTTGTACCAAACTTTGGCAAACGAGTTGCGGCCGGCTGGTATTAGTGTGACACAAATTCGTCTTGGTAACCTTAATTTGGCCACAGCGGGACTGCGTTCAGCACGCATGCTGAAACTTGTGGATGCCGAAGTTCGCAGTTGGAACGATGAGATACGAGAGGTATACGGTCGTCATTTCCATGCTGCACACACCAATGCTTCTCGCCCAGTGGGAAGTTCCTTCAAGTCATGTAGCATTCGTGGACTTCACCATTTACTTTTCGACTTGATTTTCCTGAAGTCGAAAAACCAAGCCGTTGTGTATTATGGTACGGGAGCACGGGCTTATGAATGGCTTGTTGTAATATTGCCTCAAATAATCTTAGACCGTTTGTTTTGATGATCACTGCTTAAGGCCATGTCGTTGGTATCAGATTTAGCAAACTTTGCAAGAACTCGGGTATAATGTTGCTGGCATGGGAGGATTCTGCTAGTAAAGTTTTTCGACACCAAAATCAATGAATTATGTAATTCCAATTTCTCGGTAATGAACATAAAGTAGATGAGATAAGACTGAAAAAGAACATAAGGAAAAAGGGAAGAATACGAATGAAGAAGAGAAATCAGAAAATAGAAAAAAGAAGGAGAAATGAGACATGAGAGAGACAAAGAGAAAGGAAACGAATGGTCTCTGTCGTTTTCCTCCTTTAGGAATTATCACCCTATTTGTACTAATGTCATATCCGTCTTTTGCAGCCAGCTAGCCCTACTTTGTTTTCGGTACGCACACGATAAAATACATCTATAAATGGACATCGCTCGCTTCTTTTTTTTTTACTTTTTCTTCTTCGCGTTCATAGACAAAGATTTGCCAACGAAGCTCACATAATGGCATTGCGCCAGGCCTTGTGCCAATGCTTTGGGGAAAGTCTCCGGCCGCAATAATGGAAACGTAGCGGTGCGTGACATCGCTTGCCATTTACTGTCTGCCTATTTTCCACCTGTTTGTGGCGGATCTGGTTACTATTAGATGCTCTCTGCTTCTTGATATGAGCCTGTCTTCGGCAAATGTAAACCCTTCATTACTTTTTCCTTTTGAAAGTGGGCTTTAGTCCGGGTAATGGTGGTGTTTTGTTTGAAGACAGTGGAGTGTCAGGGTTCAAAGCGTGTGTGTCTGATTGAAACCGTGAAGGATTCGTTGCAGCAGAATGGAGGTGGGATATGGTGGTAAGTGGCTTCCTTCGTGACTCTACGGAGTTGCGAAGTTTATCATTCGGCAATGGGATTGCGTATCCTAAACCCTAGTTATGGCAAGTGACCGTGAGAAATTGCGGTTAACACAATGGAGCTCACTCTTGTTTATGGACGCCCCTCACTAAGAGTTCGACGACTATTTGCAAGTCGCAAATGAGACGTTTGCGCAGTCAAATGCGCCGAACTTTCCTAGCAGCTGTTGCCTGTCACCCAGGTTGCGTCGTCGCGAATACACTTACTATGATGAAACAACAAAGCAAACATAGAGTCAAGCTCTGAGAACTTCGTACGGTCTGGAAAGATGACCGGCGTTGAGTCGTGGACGAGAGTTGCAATAAATTCTGAAGTAAGCAAAGCGATGACGCCATTTGTGTGGCACACAAGGGCTGGTACAGTAAACGAGATCATACAGTAAATTTGGGTATATTTTATGGCTAAACAAAGTCTAGTAAATCCCAGCATAAAGAGACGATTCCCATAAAATTGTGAATTATAAATGAGTGTATATAGTACAGTTGCTCTACCTTTCAGGCCACAGAGGCACGAGTGGTATTGCCAGATAACTCGACGAGATAGAGGAGGAGAGTGGTTGCCATATTGATCCAGTTCCAGAACTGCCACGGATGCACGACAATCACTACGTCATCCGGTCGGTGGGCCCACCAGCCCCAGAGTGTTAGTTCAGACCCCAACTCTCCCAGATACATGAGCATTAAGTGGGTGTACACGGCGATGATAATGCAGGGCAGGTAGGCGTAAATGAGTCGAAGTGCGCTCAGGCCACGGCGGGTGTCAAAGTTTGCCTGTGACACTTGCGGCACAATCCGAGTGGCAGCGTAAAACACGCCCACACGGTATGCCAAGTTGGTGACGAGCGGTACTGTCAATTTTCCCGTAGCAGAAAGGAAAAATCGCCACACAGTGGCCACCAGCTGAGGAACGTTAGCGGCGAGCGCAGGCAACGCCGCCAGCAACGTGGCTGCGACTGGGTCGGGCAACCGCGCAAGGTCGCCCCGCAACGTGTGCAGTGTATGGGCCACCACGGCCGCTAGCGCGCGCGCCGCATCGGCCGAGAGCAGCGGGAATGTTTCATAAATGCACCGAATAACGTACGCAAATAACAACGCAGCTTCACATACCAGCCCCTTTCCTGACACGATTCCGTACAAGCCTAGGCCAGCAGCGACAGTAACGACCAGACCCACAAGCAGTGCCAGGCCCACGCCGATAAGCAAGCCGGGCACCGCGTAGATGCGGTACAAGAAATAGAGCGCAGCAGTAATGGTAGAAGCCGAGCCCACTAAAACAGGCACAAGCCATGCATCCAGTGCAGCCGTCCTAGCATCAACCGCCTGGCCAACTGCCTGGATGAGTAATAGCAGGCACAAGCCCTCCGCGACAGTGAACACGGGAGTCAGGTGCACCAATAAGAGCCGCCAGAGAGAAGGGATACTGCCGAGCTCATGAGGCTCTCGCCACGACCGCAAGAAGTGCATTAGTATACTAGGAACCAAAAGATGCTGGGCATAGTACACAAGGGCAAAGGGGCGAAGAACACGATACCGGCGGGCGGCGATTCGTAGTGTGGTTAGAACAAAGTAGAGCAGCAGCATAGTCCACGTATATGCAACACCACAGGAGACGCCGCCCACATCAAACGCTAGGGGCACTGTGAGCACCACAAGCGCCACATAGTACGCCAGAAGAGCTCCACGGAGTACGCGACGGAGTCCGGGAGGGAACATGATGAAAGAAACTTGTGGTGGAGGAGTGCGCGCACCAAAAGATGAGGAGGAGGACAACGAAGACGAAGACGGAACCCGAGTGCGCACGGCTAATGGAGACAGCCACTGGGAGAGAACACTACTGGAAAAGCTAGTAGCAATATTTGTGATGGGAAAGATAACGAGAACAAAAAACGAAAAAAAAAAAGTTGAAAAAAAAAATGAAAAAAAAAAGAAAGAAACAATTATCTGATCAACATTTATTAGAATCCATTTGATTCCTAAGAGGTACGGGTGTCCTTGGAGTAATGTGATTTTGGTTGAATGCCCAACCGCGGGCAGACCGCAGTGTTCGTAATATTTAGTGGGTTTGTTTGCGGTGATTCTTTTTGCGTGACCATTCGTTTCGCAATCAGTAGGGTGGCTTTCTTTTTAACTTTCAGATGCCATTGTTGGAAATGATCTCACTTTCTTGTCTTGTGACATTGTGAGCGTCACGTGTCATGTCAATTTGGGTAGATATAGACGAGGCTTTAGCTATCAGAGCGGATCTCTGTTTTCTATTGTTTTGTTTGGTTGTTGTTTTGTTTGGTGGCTTTGGTTTGTACGTGGTTTGGCGGTTTCTCTTTTTTTTTTCGTGATTGTAAGTCATTGTATTTCTCTCTATTACTACTATTTAGTACTGAAATTCATATAAACTGCGAATGGCCCATGATCTGCTACTTACACAAATCTCAAGGGAAATACATAAAACACAAAAGATAGAGGAGAAACCCAGGTGACGGAAGATTCACAATACCAACAGACCAGCAAACATCAAGTTCCATCTGAACAAAGTCATTAACGAATCGTCGTAACGGAATACTTCATCTCCATAGAACACATACTATATGCAGGCACACATTAACAATATTCTCATCGCGTTACCTGCACACCTTCATCACCAAGTACTACTTTCATGACAGGCAAAAGACATGGCGCTGGGCCTGCACGGTCCCACAAGCGGCTGCGTCCTAACCAGGGCAGACAGCAACTTCGAAATATCACACGGACTGCTCGACGTGATAAGCCTGTGGAGGCGGAGCCTACCCCAGAATCAGAGAGCGAGCAGGAGCCAGAAGAGGCGCCAGCGGCTAAGTTTGAAGATGGTATGGCCTATGATGCGTTGTTGACTCTTCTCAAAACCGATCACGATGCACCAGCAAAGAAAAAACGCGCTGCTGCTCCACATATAGACGATGATGTTGCTGGTTTTAATGTGGAAAGTGAAGACGAAAACAGTGACGACGAAGAGGCAGCAAGTGACTCAGAAAACGAGGAAGATGGCGCCAATGCGAATGAGACACAACTGGATCCGTTCGAGGCCCATTTCAATTCAGTTTCTGACGATCTTGTAGCAGAAAAGGCGGCGGCATTGGCCCGTAAAGAGAAATGGACCGTCGCCTCCAAAAGAACCATTTCAGAGCCTCCCTACATCGTATCCGTACAGGCAAGTCCAGGAGAACAATGGGACTCAGGTAAGGTGGCAAAATCACACAGCATTGGCGGCTTCGGCTGCATGAAAAAGAGAGTCACCGACGCCTATGCCTCCCATCATCCGAAGGATCTAACAACAGTAGAAGCGGACTTGATGCAACATATGCTTGCGTACCGTGATGTGAGTTTGCCTACACGTCAAGATCAGAAGCATGCATGGCATCGAAAGCTTTATGTGGCGCATGCAGTGAACCATGTGTTCAAGACCAGGGACCGGGTCTTGAAAAACAACGAAGTTCTTCGGCACTACAACGACGCAGTGAAGAATGGAACATGGAAAGGCGGCGAAGAGCCTGAACCTCGTGACCAAGGGTTTACCCGGCCAAAAGTGTTGATTCTTTTGCCAACAAGAAACGCCGCCTATGAAGTGGTGGAAGAAATCATCCGAGCATCAGGGTCGGAACAGCAGGAGAACCGCAAGCGGTTCAAACTGCAATTCTACGAAGAAAGTGGGCCACCAGAAACTAAGCCTGAAGATTTCAAGGACATGTTCCATGGAAACAGTAACGATTTCTTCTGTCTCGGGCTTAAGTTCACAAGAAAGCTGATCAAGTTGTACTCGTCATTCTACACATCTGACGTATTGATTGCATCACCTATTGGGTTGTCAATGATTGTGGAAGACCCGAGCGAAG
Source organism: Clavispora opuntiae (assembly GCA_030574075.1). Classification (NCBI taxonomy): domain Eukaryota; kingdom Fungi; phylum Ascomycota; class Pichiomycetes; order Serinales; family Metschnikowiaceae; genus Clavispora; species Clavispora opuntiae. The sequence continues at coordinate 101,781 of JAJMEJ010000014.1, read as the reverse complement.
CCAAGCGTCAGTCTGACTTCTTGTCATCCTTAGAGGTGGTTATTCTTGATAGGGCCAACCAAATGGAAATGCAAAACTGGGATCATATTAATACTGTGTTCAAGTACATTAACAAAATCCCTAAGGACTTCCATGGAGCAGATTTCTCAAGAATTCGCATGTGGTCCATCAATGACCATGCCCGCCTCATGCGCCAGACGTTGGTTTTCTGTGACTACGCAACGCCCAACATCAACAGCGTTTTGTCCAAGGGACAGAATATTGCGGGCAAGGTTCGGTACCGTCCGGTGATCACGTCCCAAACGTGTATTATGAATTCGGTCGGGTTGAAAATCAAGCAACTATTCCAACGGTTTGAGTCGCCTGATCCAGTAGGAGATCACGACGCCCGGTTCAAATTCTTCACTAATTCTGTGTTGCCGTCGCTTTCTCGACTCTCTTCATACGAAGATGGACTTCTCATTTACATCCCGCTGTACTTTGATTACGTCCGTGTTAGAGCACACATGAGATCCGAAACGAAATTGGATTTCGGATGTATCGATGAGTATTCGTCCGGTTCTCGCGTTACCAGAAACCGTCAAGCGTTCCAAACGGGAAAAATCAAGTTGCTTCTTTACACTGAGAGAATGCACCATTACCGTCGGTACGACATTGCGGGAGTGAAGAACATTTTGATATACTCACCTCCCACCAACCCACTCTTCTACAGAGAACTTCTTCGGTTTGTAGGCAAGTCAGTTTTCCGGGAACAGGCGGATTTGGACTTGTCGTTCGTGAAGACGATTTTCTCCAAATGGGACGCTGCAGCATTAGAGAGAATTGTGGGTAACGAGAAGGCCCCCGTTCTTTGCAATTCGGTAAACGAGACGTTTGAGTTCCGGTGAGAAGTAACTACACGTGGAGTGGAGGCGGCGGAGAAGCTACAAGAGAATGCAAATCGCATGTAGTTCAGTATGAGGAACAATACCGGAATACAATTTGTGAATCAATATAAGAGCATTGACTGTATGACGTACCAGAAATCGGAGTAGGGTATCAGAGTAGGGAATCAGGATCAGAGTAGGACAATCAGAGTAGGACAAACCGTAGAAGAATAACATGCCGAGTCGCAGGTCGGCTGGCGATGGTTCATTCAATGCCCTGTCAACTTTCGATAGTAGGCCGAAAAACCCAAGAACCAAACTAACAAATCCCAGCGTCAGGCGAATGTGCTTAAGAACCCATTCTGAAATACTTGACTGCTGTCTGTCAATCTAATCCATCACAGACGCCGAAAACATCCTACCGACCAAGAATGCAGCCGAGTGGTTCAAGGGTCACTTCTTTTCTTCTTTTTCTCCTCTCTTTTCCTCTTTTCCTCTTTTCCTCTTTTCCTCTTTTCCTCTCTTCTTTTCTTCTTTTCCCCTCTTCCTCTTCTTGATTTGGCCATACCCATGCCATAGACATCAAAACAGAAAATATGCCCATTCCGTAGATCTGACCCACCTACACGCCAAGGGTATATTCGAAAACCATTGGTATGAAAACCAAAAGCAACCGCCAATCTTTCATGATATAGTACGTTTGTGTATTTTGCCTTAATATACCTTGGCCAGTTTTTCCGTTTCCCCACTCATTCCTATGCCAGAAGAACATTGAACGCCATGATAAAACAGCCCAAGGCCACGTATGGGCTTAGGCGCTCACCAATGCGGGCAAACTTCCAAAAAACACCGAACGCTCCGGTCTTGTTCTTGTCCAAAAGGGCCGGCCAGGTGGCATGGACATAGGTGCATGTACAGATGGCTAAAAGAATCACTAGAAGTAGCGATTGGAAATTAAAGAGCGCAGACTATCGTTAGAGGCGGTTTGGAAAGAAGCAACAACAATAATACATACCATGTGTTTGGGAAGAAGATCACGTAGGAGTAGGAACTGGGTTACTAGCTGCTCTGTGCACTCCGATACTTGCTTGTTACTGGCGGTCACGTGACTACACATAGAGGTGTACTTTTCCTAACTGGTTTACCCGGCTTAGGGGAAACGGCAAGAGAATTTGTAAAAAGAAGTAAATAGATTCGTACTGGATAGGAAATGGACCTAGAAGAGATACTATAGTGTAGAGAAAATAGACGGGATGTACGGGTGTTTCGTACCACCAAAGTGATGATAGAATTCAGAGGATGAGTTGCTTTAGCTAAGTATCTGCGGAATCAGGAGGGAGAATAGACGATAGGAATATATAAAGAGTATGCTAATTCCTCTTTCCTTCATGAAACAGCGGAAGCGCCCATATGTTATCGAGCAGTACCTGCAGTCCCAGAACATTACGTGAAGAGACGTTATTTCATTTTGTTCTGTCAAAAGAGAGCGTACAAGACATTCATAGACCATGTAAATCAACGGTTGTGCTATGACAACTACTGTGGTAGCGTTGAATAAAGGGAGTGCACATAACGCACAAGTGGAGTGTGTATAGGAAGAAGGCATAGTGAAGATTAAGCATGTAGGGGCCGATTGTGGAGAAGATCGCCGTGTTCTTTCTTTCATTGTATGAGTCAAAATGGCCGAGGAGATTGATTCGACCTCTTTTGCGAGCATTCTAGCTGGTGTGAAGCAGATGCGAGAGGCCTATGAGACTCCGATTAGTGGTACGAATGATAAGGCGGCAAACGAGAGAAATACAAACGACCAGACCCAAAATAAGACTGGATCAACAACCGAGGTAAGCCAGCAATATAATCAGAATAGTGGAATTGTGGGCAATCAGAATCAGAGCAATTTAGGCCCATCACACAGTAAAGAAGGTTCACAAAACCCCCCACAGAATTCAATAAGAAGTGCAGCAAGTCCAACACAAAATGCTGCAAATGTTGATAGTGCAACGCTGGGTGCTGCAAATGCTCAAGAAAATACAGCGTCATCTTCCAGAAACATTCTAAATCAGAATCAGGCAAACCAGGCACGAGTTCAGGAACTTCCGCGTCAGAAGCTTCAGGCCACGCTGACAAGAAACGCTGCTGTCACTGCATCTCCTGGATCATATTCGGCGGTCCAAGTTGCCAATTTCCAGAAAGGTAATCCCCTCCTAGAAAGCGCCTCAATGAAGCTTACGCCGTGGACCTACAGTGGGGAAATCCTCTCGGACTACTACATCTCTGCTACGGTCCAAGTACTCTTTCTCTCGCTCAAGTATCATCGGCTTCGACCGGAATATGTTTGGCGGCGCATTGAAAAACTCAAGGGAAGCATAATTTCGGAGCCACGTGATAATACACTAAGAGTTCTTTTGGTGGTTGTGGACATCGACTCTCCTCAAGATTCAATCCGCCATCTCCTGGGAGTGTGTATCAAGCACGATCTTCTGATGGTGGTGGCGTGGCTGTTTGAAGAGGCAGGAAACTACATAGCCTACTTGAAACAGAAGGAGTCCACCCGTCATAACGTGGACAAGTCCATCCAGGGAATCCGCAAGACAGACTACAACTCCAACATTGTTTCAACACTAACGACGGTTCGTGCTGTGAACAAAACGGATGTAGTTAATTTGTTGGCACATTGCAATTCGTTCAAGCAGATTGTTCTCCAGGCATCTGTGGATGATGGGTTGGCAGGAATACCTGGGGTCGGTGAGCGAAAGCTAGACAATTTGCACTCTGCATTCACGGAACCGTTTATTCTCAATAAGGATTATTAGTAGGGACGGATGTGAGTGTGGTATGTGCTAGGCGAATGATGTGTACAACAGGTATCGCTGGACTGAGGAAGAAAGACGGCTGGCTGAGGACTAGTCATTCATCTCGACAGTGGATCTTGAGAGACTATGTTTCCCGGTACAAACGTGAACACATTAGCCAATTTAACCAAGAGAAAAATTCCAAGCTGTCCTTTACCTCCTCGTTGGATAGGAGTTTATGTGGAATCTGTGAGGTGGACTGCCCATAAGATTGAGCTCACATTCAAACTTCTGCGTCCAGGGTTGGCAGCTTACTCCAGATTTCTTTACGTCTCGGTCAAATGAATTATTTTTTGAGATGACTGCAGCTGACTCGCTCCCAAGAGTGCTTAGAAGGAGACTGGGTGGATCATCGAAGCAGAAACGTCATCTAGTTGAGATATCACTGCCAATGGTATCACCTTTGCTAAGATGCACTCTTGGCGAAGAACTGCATTAATGCTCTGTTGATCAAGGGTGCTCTTTCATCAATGGTCCAAAGGAAGACCTTCCAGAGAGATTCAATGAGTTTTTCCCTAAAGAACAAAGCCTCTCCAATGATGGCCTGGTCCAATCCTTTGCACGTCCACTAGGAGGCGCATCGCCCAGAGTGTCTTAGAATTCTGTCTAAGATATCTATGCACTAAGAGACCTACTCTCCTTTCTACCAAGGCCACGCTTCACACTTCTACATGCCTATTGATTAACTCTATCAAAACCATTCACAAATCATGCATTAGAGTTCGTAGCCTCTCTTATTAAATCTCCTATTGTACCCATAACTAGGCCAGCTGCTCCTGCTCCATAACCTTCTTTCTCAACACCATATTGATGTTGTTGATTGCATCGTTTTTCTGCACCAAAATGTTCTTAAGCTTCGTTGCATCCTCGTCCAATTTTGCAATCTTCTTCTTGTACACGGATATGGTATCAGCGGCATTCTTCTCCACGAAATATCCAGTTCCTATATCCACTAAGTACTGGTCCTTGGAGGCAACTTTTCCCGGCAAATATAACGAGCTGGTCATTGGGACAAGTAGCGAATCCAGAGGAGATTCCTCCATGCCATTGACAGTGTTGATGCAGTCCTGAAGCTTTCCCTGAGCGGTTTGGAGGGCCAGAAGTGACTGGGTAAAATGCTGGATTTCTTGTTCGGTAGACTTGCGGATTTCTGCGAGTTGTTGCGGCTCAAGCTGGGTGATATCGATTCTGCGACTCATTGTTGACGAATATGAAGCAAGAGGTAGAAAAAAGGCTCTGACTGAAGTTTTTAAATTGGGTTTCTCTGTAGCTTTCGGTTCTATATGATCTTCTTTTGTTGAGCTCGTTGTCTACTGTGCACCCGTGCCTCCCAGTATTATAAGTCTCGCGCAAGATACACTAGTAATACATTTCCCATATTATCGATGGGGAACGATGGAGGAACCATTGCTCGGGGCCAGGATCTCCGGGCAGTGTACTCAACAGATCGGCAGACACAAGACCGGCTTGACGACGAAAGTCTGCTGCCAGCGAGCACGTGTGCATGGTCTGGGACTCTCTTGTATTCCGAGGGTAGAGCAGAGCCGGCCGTGGGTGACAGCTTAGGCGCAGTATATAACAAGGAGAAAATACTAGAGCTTTTGGTTCGAAAGCGCCAGGAACTCAAATCTCGGCGAGAGACGAGGTCCGATGTGAAAAAATCCGAAAAGAACCTCGATCTTACAAAAGATTCTGGAGACACAACAGCGTCCTCGGAACTTCCCCATATCCGAGGGCTAGCAGATATCATCACATTATCAATAACCAGAGATGGAGACGGAGTGGCTGAATGTCCTGTTACTGGAGAAAAGACACGGTTGTGTTATCTCCGTCCGTGTGGATGTGTGGTTGCGTACAAGCTTCTTGTTCAGCTTCGAAAGCACCATAGAATCCGATCCGATCTGCAAGGCGAATGCACAAGCCAATGTCCTGCTTGTGGAAAGGAATTTGTTTTCAATTACGACATTGTTATTCTCAAGCCGGTTGGAGAGGATGTGGAGTTTAATTTGGCCAATGAGAAATATCGACAGGCGCAAAAGAGCAAGAAGAGGAAGGGTAAGGCGGAAGGCAAGGAGGAAGGTAAGGAAGCTTGACGAGAATTGGCAAAAACAGAGGAAGCGGAAAAGAACAGCATGCTAAAATAATCTTGGAATGCCTTAGTAGCGTTCTTTGTATTTGCGTATTGGGAGCTTAGTGGGTCGATCTTGTAGGAGGATACTCTGGTGTTTCTTGATGTGGTATTCAAGGAGTCTACAGAGTCTTCTACAGAGTCTTCTACATGATCTTCATGATCTACATGATCTACATGATCTTCTAGATCCCATGTCCCTTTAGTCTCCATGTGTCAACAGTCACCGGTGGACCTCTACAAACCAAAGGGAACTGGCAACTGCAACGCGGTAGTACACAAGCGAAGATCCCGCCGCCGCTGAAAACCATACACCGCTCTTCAAGTTGGTTCTTCATAGAATCGTCAGGCAAGTATATAGTGAAACAAATGTAAATATTGCTTTACCTCAGAATAAATCTATTGAGTGCGTTGCACTGAATAAGGCCCGCTGAATAAGTTCTTCCGAGGAGATTGTTGAATATAAATACCTCTCAAGTTGATTGATCTTATATAAATTTAAAAAAATATAAAACTGAAAACGTCTGTAAACCCTGTTTATTTTAAAGTTTCTGGTTTACCAACCTGCCACTTTCAGTCAAGATCCTATACCCACATATCTTTAATTTTATATCCTTAAATCTTTAGATTCTTCATTATTATTAAAATCTTGCATTTCCACTCATAAAGAAATTAGTAAAAAAATGTAAGTAAACTGGAATAAATCATGAACAGATGGATATGTCGCAAGTGTATTCACTTCTTTCTATGGATCACCAAAACAAAAAAAAGGAACATTTAATTATCTTATATTTATTTCCGAAAATAGTCTATTTGCTATATATGAGGATTGAAAGCGTCAGCGGGATTAATTTCTGTCATCGACTCTTTACACTTGGTTTAGAAATTCCCCTGGAAGCTTGCTCTCAAAAGCGCCGAAGAATCGGAGACTAGCTACATGAACCGTGTTTAGTGATGTTGGGTTTAAGGAAGCACAGACCTGATTTGCAGAGTTCTGCTCAAGTCTACGGAAGGGTTTGCCATAGAAAAGCAGCCCTGCCAAGACCACTCGTGATTGAGTATTGCAGACTATCACACCGGTAAAGCTTTCAAGCTTCAGACGTCCGTCCCCTTTGAGAACATCTCGTCAACCTCTTCAGTCACCTCTGGTCAACCTCTTCAGTCACCTCTGGTCAACCTCTTCAGTCACCTCTGGTCAACCTCTTCATCACCTCTGGTCAACCTCTTCATCACCTCTGGTCAACCTCTTCATCACCTCTGGTCAACCTCTTCATCACCTCTGGTCAACCTCTTCATCACCTCTGGTCAACCTCTTCAGTCACCTCTGGTCAACCTCTTCATCACCTCTGGTCAACCTCTTCATCACCTCTGGTCAACCTCTCCAGTCACCTCTGGTCAACCTCTTCATCACCTCTGGTCAACCTCTTCATCACCTCTGGTCAACCTCTTCATCACCTCTGGTCAACCTCTTCATCACCTCTGGTCAACCTCTTCAGTCACCTCTGGTCAACCTCTTCAATCACCTCTTTTCAACCTTTACATCATCCTCTCGGCGTCATTCCCGGAATCATCCTCTCATTTCATCCTCCCGGTGACACTCCCCCTGCCACTCCCTGCACTTTCACTACATCAATTAACCCCATATTTTGAATTCGCTATTTACAAGAACACACCAGCAAACGATCATTTCTCTTCAGACTGCGCAGCACGGGCCTGCTCGTACTCTTCTCTGTGGAACTTCAACTTGTCTTTGTTCATTCTGGCCCAATCGGAGTTGGCCCAAATGTTGAAAAAAATGGAGCCTGTACCGACAACGGCAATACCCACAAGACCCAACACGGTCGCTCTGTGGATGACGTCGGTGACACGAACGGAAAGAGGAAGCTTGGACATTTGGAATGGACTAAAAAGTTGGAGAGCGTAAAATGAGCCCATACTGATTTTAAAATTTCCCATGAAAACTCCATCGGTCACGTGACTCATGCCGACGAGTAGGTCCTGCTGGGGAATTAATCAACGTTACTTCACATTCTCTCCCCTTAGCAATGCTATATTTTCTTTGTTTACTACGATGTATTCAACCTTCATTTCTTCTCTATATTATACAATGAACCCCAATTTGTGGTTCTAGAAGCAATCTACTGAACAATCCCATTGTCGCATACTTATAAAAGAAACAGTAACCACCTACCGTCAATATAAGAATGTTCCACCAAGCCAGGGTTAGCGTACACAAGCAGAGGAAGCCAATTCTGGTTATATTTCCGGAAAACATTCTTGTACATGCCATCAGTGTCTGGTTCCAACAAATCTTGAACAATACGCAGAAGAATATCCTTACTAAGCGAATTAACGGGCAGGTACCATGGAGCACTGACGTCATCAAGACCCAATAACCCTTCGGAGTTGTGTAAAATAGAGTCGTTATGAGCTTTTAAAGCATCTTCGAAGGCCTTGGTATCCACCTCTCCGGTGTACTTACCTAACGTCTTCGACTCTTCCAATCCCGGAGCAACACGTCTCAAAGCTTCAAAGTTTCCGACATCGATATTCACTGGGAATTGACGTGGCTGAATTCCTTTGATAATAAACTTTTTTCTTGCCGGCTGGCTTGGGTCCACAGAGGGAATATTGACCACCATTGCTTCTGAATTGGGGAAAGCTGAGCTGACATTTTTGATGAAGTCAACAGCTGGTAATAAATTTGGCCATTTAGGGTTTAAACGATCTTTCCAAATTGCTTCAAACTGGTTTTCATATGCTTTCCAAAGAGAGATCTGAGTCACTTCTCCCGCTGTCAGATCCTTACCGCCTGCTGATTTAGATCCGCCCAAATAAGGTTCATAACAACATCTAAGCCAGGTAGTAGCCCGAAGCGGTTCAGGGAACGTTATGATAATGTTGTATAGCTTTTCGGGTAACCGAGCAGTCGTCGAAGGTGCTCCACTATGTGCGGAACGTTTCAATAATGTGACTGGGAAATTGGATTGCAACTTTGCAGAGTCTGCCAACGGTAAATTAGCCACAATCAATTCTGGAAGTTGTTTCAACAAAATATGCAAAGTTCTCTTTGAAGAGTTAGCCTGTACTAGCTTGCGCAAACGATGATGCTGCAGACTATGTACCGAAGATGCATATTGTGGATGCAAAACTTCAGAGTTCAAATACTGCTTTAAGAAATTCAAAATATTGAAAGCCAATTCTTCGTCATTGATAAGAAGGCCTTGTACAATTATCTGAAGATGTTCTTCTGTAAGAGCGTCAATGCAGTTGTTAGCTTCGTTACCTTCATCTGTTTCCTTAGGAGTGATGGCGTTAGGCCCACCCAAAAAGAGCATGTGATACAAACACTTGATGGTAAGATTTAAGAAATGTCTGTCGTTGGTCAGTTTCAACAAGTTGAGAAGTTGGGCAAACAATGGATCATTCTTAGCATTATCAACATAAAAACACGTGAGAGGATCAAGAATATCCATCAAATGAAGCAAGGATTCCTTGAACAAGTCATTATATTGCAGTAATTTCTTTTTCTGGGGAGAATAAAACCAAGCCACCAAGAATTTGAGTACGTCTGCCGCATACTTACGGAAGCTTTTCACCTGAGAGAGCCATTGCTGATTATGTAAATCCTGGACCGCATTTCGAAGCGATAAAAGTGACTCGACTGCCAAGGACATCACAGCAGGCAGAAGCGTCTCTTCTTTGCCTTCCGAGATCAACTGATAGGGCTTGTAGAAGTACTTGATAAGTTCCTGTCCCATGAGAGGGTACACGGTGAAATTGAGCAACTTTGGTTCGTTACAGGAATAGTAAGTGAGCGCTCCAAGAGCGTATTCAATCTCTGACTCGATCCCTGAATTCAAAGACATGATGATTCTGTCTAGAGGGCCGATTCCCATGTGCCCGGTACCATGTAATTCTGAGTTCGCATTTAGGTATCCAGAAGATGTTGCTTGGCCGTTTTCGTCGGAAGATATACCGTATCGGGCAACCCCTTGGATTGGAACAAACAGAGGAGCCATTCTGGGGAATATGGGGGTGTTATGCCACGATGTTCTGTCAAGAAGAGTACAGTTTCAGCCGCTGGAGTTGTTTTTTTTGTACTGGCCGTGGACACACGCGAACTCGCGCACGTGACCTGATACTTGGTGTACGATGTTAACCTATGCTAACATAGAGAACACAAGATATCAGGCGACAGTGAAGGACAAACTGAGTATCAGAAAAATACTGCTAGTCAAACATTCCTTCCCTTATTATCGTTGTTTTCCAGTGTTTTTCTTTTGATACTTGTTTCCCAGAAGGTACGGGTGTTTATAGTATTGGTATTTTGAGTTGTTCTTCAGTTCATTTGGTTTATCTTTTGTTTCTCTACTTTATTGTTTTCTATTTTCATTTTAATTGTAGGAGTAGTTGCAATTTCAACGCCTCTGAAATTTACTCCCCAACGTTGCTAGATGAGCTGGTCCTCTAATTCCGTTATCGAATTAAGCCAGCGCGCATGCATCTCATACTGAGGTAATTGACACATACTACAGGCCCCATAATCTAGACAGCCATGATTGAAAGTTAGTATACAAAAACCAAATCAGCTGGAATCTGTGAAAGAGTCATAGTACAAGTATCCAAGAAAGAGCCATGTATTTAGGATATATCTGCCCCATGTTAGGATTGGCAGTTCACGTGACGCGGCCCGGTACTTGTGCGGCTCTTTGTTTCCTTATCATTTTGTATAAATAGGAACCGAAATCCGCCTCCGCCCCGCGGAACCCTTTTGCTCCTCAATTGCACCCTTTAATTCAAGAATGAAGGCAGTACAATTACTTCTTTGGGCGTCTGCCTTAGCGCTGGCAGGAGCCTTTTCACTTCCTTCGTTTGAAGGTCTTCAGAACGTTTTCTTTGGTGATGACTCAGTTGCTATTGGCAGCGCCGAGATTGAGACTTTGATGCAAGAAATTGCAGCTACTAAGAACAGTGAAATTGAATCTGCTTGGAACGATATTATTTCCGAAGTTGGTACGCTTAAGGCCTTGGATATGGTACAAAAATACAAGTCTCTGGAGAAGGTGGACAAGGCTCGGATGAACAACAAGAAGAAGACTTGTAAGAAAACTTACGCTAATGCCGAGGTTGTGAAGCTGCAAAAATATGAGAATTATGCTTTGAGAGTTAAGAAAACAAACCCAGAGAAATTGGGCTTGGACACAGTTAAACAGTACACTGGTTACTTGGATATTGAGGATGTAGGCAAGCACTTCTTCTATTGGTTCTTCGAGTCTAGAAATGACCCCGTAAACGACCCAGTTATTTTGTGGTTGAACGGAGGCCCTGGCTGTTCTTCTTCCACAGGGTTGTTTTTCGAATTGGGTCCTTCTCTGATCAACGCAACCTTACAGCCAGTCCTTAACCCATACTCATGGAACAGCAATGCATCTGTGATTTTCTTGGACCAACCAGTTGGTGTTGGATATTCTTATACCGACAGTGACCAAATTTATTCCACTGCCGCTGCTGCGAAAGATGTGTATGTCTTTTTGGAACTCTTCTTCCAAAAGTTCCCCCAATTTACTAAAAACAAATTCCACATCGCTGGTGAGTCGTACGCAGGTCACTACATCCCAGCCTTTGCTTCTGAAATCATTAACAATGCTGACCGCTCCTTTGAATTGTCTTCGGTTATGATTGGCAATGGTATCACTGACCCAGTGATCCAATACAAGTACTACAGACCTATGGCATGTGGTGAGGGAGGTTATAAGCCAGTTTTGAGCCTTGAACAATGTGAGCAGATGGACAAAGACTACCCTAAGTGTGCTGCTTTGGGAGAGCTCTGTTATAAGGCTCCATCCTCTCTTACTTGTGTTCCTGCTACTTACTACTGTGAGACCAAATTGGCAAGTCCGTACCACGAAACCGGATTGAATCCATACGATATTCGTAAAAAGTGTGCCGAAGAAGGAGGAAACTGTTACCTTGAGATGAACTACATGGACGACTACTTGAACCTTGATTATGTGAAGGAGGCCGTTGGAGCATCAAACATTGATATTTTCACCTCTTGCGATGACACCGTGTTCCGTAACTTCATTCTTAGTGGAGATGAAATGAAGCCATTCCAGCAGTATGTGGCCGAATTGTTAGAGAAGAATATCCCAGTTCTTTTGTACGAGGGTGACAAGGACTTCATTTGCAACTGGTTAGGAAATCACGCTTGGTCTGACGCGTTGGACTACTCAAAGCATGATTTCTTTGAAGCTCAACCTTTGCGCCCTTGGTTGAACAAGGCTGGACGGACTGCTGGTGAAGTGAAGAACTATGGAATCTTCACCTTCTTGCGTGTCTACGACGCAGGCCACATGGTTCCTTTTGACCAACCAGAGAACTCTTTGGAGATGGTCAACCGGTGGATCGCTGGTGACTACAGCTACGGCTACTAGACTGACAAAATCTCAAGGACGACACATACTTGAAAGATAGAGAAAATGTACTGAAGATAAATAAGTTTGCACCTTAAAAAGGTACAATAAACATGCAATCTTGAAACAGGACTTAGTAGTGGGTCAATTTGTTTTTCTGTAGTACGAGAACAATGTGAGTCTTCTCTTATTGAGACTACAATACCAATGCTGAACATCACGGGATCCTAAAATATTTACTAATACACACTAAAATAGCCACTCCAGCATAAACAAGTCCAACTTCGAACTAGCCAGCGTGCAATTACACCTTCTCTGCCGCCACGCCGTCAATAACTCTGATTAGGTCATCGCTTGATTCTTGGTCGTCCTCCACATCCACCGTCTTGGCTGGGCCGTGGTATACCTTGTGGGCATAAATGTAATAGTAGGCTAGCGACAAGATCCACACTCCTGGAGTGATCACGCATGTGTAATTCATAGACTCCCTGTCTGGGTTTCTGTCTGTGGGGAACATCACCATAACAATGGTGTAGGCAATAAATGCAGTACTAACCCATCCGTTGACTCTGCTCCAGAAGTCACCCAAATAAAATGGACCGGGCAGGAATTTCTCCTTCATATACAACAAACGCAAAAACGTAGGCATTCCCCAAGCGAAATAGTTTCCGGCAATGTACAACGTGAACAAGGCATTTGCCGCGGTAGACCCGATAAGACACAAGAGGCCAATGACAATGGCAGCAACACCCCCGGTAATAACGGCGTGAATAGGCACAGACAAACGCTTGTTGACTTTCTTAATCCACCACGACATGGGCAATCCGTTGTCACGAGCAAAGGCGAAAATTTGCCGGGAAATAGCCGTGAGAATAGATGCGCCCATAAGGAACTGCGCAAACGCAATAAGGATCATGTAAGCAAGGGCCACTTTCTTTCCCTGGCCCGGGGTTGTTTCAAAAGCATCGTAAATGATCTGGGCCATAGGCTGACCGAACTTCAGGCCCAAAATGTGGCCCTCAATGTCGTCTGTCTGGATGCAGAAGCAGGTGACCACCATGATAATGAAGCCCAAGATTCCACACGCGGAAATGGAGCCAATAATTCCGACAGGAATGGTCCGGGTAGCATGGTTGCATTCTTCCGACATATGGACGCAGGAGTCGAAAGCACCAATGGTCCAGATGGCAGGCAACCATGCCTGAGAAAGCTGGGTCCACCCAATAGGAAACAGAGTGAGAGTATCAAACTCACCAAACACCCAGCTGGCAGACTTGAACTGGCCGCGAGATGCGGCGATGGGCATCAGAATGACAAAGAGAACAATCAAGAGAACATTCACCACTATGGATGTGGTCTGAAGCCAGGCACAGTGTCTTGAAGAGAGGCACGTGATGGCGATATGGGCAACCACACATGCAACGAAAACACCGTAAGTTTTCGCCAGAGTTATTTCAAAATCTCCATCTTTGGCAATCACAACAGCAGACAACACTTCTGTAGCAAAACCATAGTCTACCGAGCAAAGAGCACCGACAAGAGCAATGGAATTTGTGTTTCCAACCACGTATGAAATCAACGTCTTCCATTTTGGGGGAGCATAGTAATTTGTCCAGTAGTACAAACCGCCCAGGGTTGGCAAGAACGACGCGTTCTCACTCATGGCGATCCCAATAGTAAGAATCAAAAGCGAAGAAATCAACCATCCCCAAATGGCACCTGCCGGTCCTGCCAACAATGCCAGCCCAAGAATGGAGGCGACAGAGGGAAGCAAGCCCATGATGGAAAACGCCACACCAAAGACTTGGATGGTCAGAAACTGTCGCTTGAGTTCGGGCTTGTATCCGATCTGGGCCAAAAGCTCGTTGTCGTCGTTTGAAAACAGTGCTGTGATTTGGGGCATTTCAACATTCTGCGTGTTGTTGTGGAACCTCTTATCTGAGGTCACAGCCTCGAGAATTTGCTCGCCGGAAAGCACTGGATGAAGCATGGTGATTGTGCTATACTGCTATTAAGGGATTCTTATTGTCAAGAATAACATGCCCAATTTTCCGAATCCTCTTTCATTCTTATATCTGGTCGATTTTGACAAGGTCCTGCACAGAACCTATCATTCTGGTGTCTGTGCGGTTAGAATCGTTATCGCCAGCTGATGCATTAGGATGAATCCCACGTCAAAGAAGACGGGCGACAACTTGGTGGAGAAAGCCATTTTTTGTATTTCTTTTTCGATTGCATCTAAGGTAAGCAAAACATTCATTTCCAGTTCTTTTCTGTCCTTTGTTGTGCATTTCCCATTCCATTTGGTATTCTTCATTATGGCAAAGAGCGGAGGTACAGGTCTAGATCTTCAAAGGTTCAGAGATAAGAACCAAATACACTTCCGGTTTGGGAAAAAAATACCACCGTTTAGCGGAAAAATGGCTCAGTAGGTTACTGTGTGACAGGACGTAAGAGCACAATTCTACAGAAAAACATGCTTTGAATTGCGTTATCAATCTTATCGTATCCAGAATCAATTTAGAAAAAGATGAACGTACTTCTTTATATGTTCACTGGTTCTCAGAGTGGCCTGAGCAAATATGCGTAAACAGTTGCCTGATTGGAACAGGTTCCGGAATGAGCAACTATTTTTGCGGTTTACGTCAAAGTAAATTAATTCAGGGCACCAGCCCTAAAGAATGCGCACTTGTTTTGTGGCATATTTTTCTGTCCTGTTCGGTTCCTGTATGTGGTTTTAGCAGCCATCTCTTTCCTGTGCGACAGAGTGAAAATTTCTCGCACAGAAGGCCTATATAAGATATCGCATTTCCTCCACCTCGGTTTTTTTCTCTTCATTATCAACAATGGCTACGTATGTCATCAACACAAAATCATCTTAACTTTCTGCCCGGCAAGAGTTCGGCTTAAGGTTTGATGTGCCTTCATGGATCTACGAAGGTTGGAGATTGGAAACCAGTTAACTGCTCGTGAGTGTTTTCACTTGTGGTCTTGTTTCTCTTTCTCAGTTATGAAATTGCTGTTCCTGGCAACAATTCTGCTGCCTGTGAAAGCAATATAACACCACATCTTTTGCCTAGCTTCCTCTTTGTGATAGTATCCAAAATTTGCGGCCATAACTCATCAAATCTAGTGTCATATCTCCCCCGGTAGAGAGTATTGCCTTAGCGCTTTACTAACATCGATAGTACTTTGCAACCAGAGTCTCAAATCAAGAAGGCTAAGACCGACGCCAAGATCGTCAAGCAGCGTGCTGCTGAGAAGGCTGTCAGAAAAGCTGTATGTATACTGATTTATTAACTATTGTTAAGCGTTTGCACAAATTAGCAGTTTGTCCAATTTTTGAAGATGATACAACCCTTTTTGAAATTGACTAGCCAAGGCAATGCTGTCGTTCAGTTAACCATCTTTCGGGACTGAGAAAATATATGGACGTACTGTTGTAGTTTGTGCTTCGCACGAAGTGAATTTTGTCATACTAACTATTACAGGCCAACAAGGAGAAGAGAGCTGCTATCGCTGCCAGAACTGCTGCTTACAACAAGGAGTACAGAGATGCTGAGCGTGCTGTCATCGAAGCCAAGAGACAAGCTAAGGCTAACAACACCTACTACGTTGAGGCCGAGCCAAAGTTGGTTTTCGTTATCAGAATCAAGGGTATCAACAAGATCCCACCTAAGCCAAGAAAGGTTTTGCAATTGTTGAGATTGACCCAAATTAACTCCGGTGTCTTTGTCAAGGTTACCAAGGCCACCACTGAATTGCTCAGATTGGCTGAACCATACATTGCTTACGGTTACCCTAACTTGGCTACCATCAGAAAGTTGATCTACAAGAGAGGTTTCGGTAAGATCAACAACCAAAGAATTGCCTTGTCTGACAACCAAATCATCGAGGCTGCTTTGGGTAAGTACGGTGTTGCTTCTATTGAAGACTTGATCCACGAGATCTTCACTGTTGGTCCAAACTTCAAGCAAGTCAACAACTTCTTGTGGCCATTCAAGTTGTCTAACCCTAACGGTGGTTTCAGAACCAGAAAGTTCTTCCACTTCATCCAAGGTGGTGACACTGGTAACAGAGAACAATTCATCAACAACTTGGTCAAGCAAATGAACTAAGCGTGCTTTCTATTAATTGCTACGTCTTATCTTCATTTTCTTTTCATTGGCCATTTTTGTTGCTTCTAATTATATCTTTGTTTTAAAATGAGGCCCGTTGTGTTGTATATATCTAATGCAAACGCTCATTTATTTCCTTTTCTTCTAATGTGTATGATCTAAAAAATTTTGTTATCAATTTCCGAACCATTCGCTGATGCGGTCGTACTGATACTCAACCCATGGTAGTTGGTCCCATATGCTAAAGCTAACGGTTTCATTGTACTCTGCATCTTGTCCCACTCGCCACAGTAGAAATGCTAGAAGAAGATAATATATGAGCTTGATGGCGTTGTTGAGTAAGATGAAGACCAATACTAAAACAAGCACATGGATTGCAGTCGTGGTGCTCTTTCCAGCGGCTGAAAACGTGTCTGCAAGCAGTCGTAGGATCCTGTCGATGTTTGGAATGTGAATATTGACCCAGGCAATATCTGTGGGTACAAAATGCCTGAAAAAGGAGGCGATGCGATTGTCTTGATTGATACCGAGGTCTCTTGTATCTCTATGTCTGTTCAATAGGTCTTCGTATCTTTGACAGAGCCTTTCCAACTCTTTGATTTTTCTTTCCTGTTGTAGCAACTTCAAATCCTGCTCTCTTATTCTCGTTTCCGATGCCAATTGGGAATCTAAACGGTCCAATTTCTCTTGTTTCAAGCGTATCTTTTCGTCTTCTGTGGTGGCAGTCTTTTTGGGCCATAATCTTCCAAAAAATGTGTCGCCGTCTTGGTTCTTATTCTGCCAGAACCATTTGGTCGTGTTATCTGAAGGTGAACTCTCATTGAGGTAATCAATTCCGCCTGGCACCTTGTATTTCGTCCCATACACATCCCGCTTTTCCGTCTCTTTAGGAAGTTGGGGCTTTGTATCAGTCTCGCCCCATTTTCGCCGGGATGAAAAAAGATCTGTATAGTTGTACGCCAGAGATTTTGGCCTGTCGTATGAAGATTTGTACTCTGATGCAGAAAGCGGATCTCTGTGTGATGCAGAAAGTGGGTCTCCTTCCAAAACGGGATCCGTTCCTCCCAAAATGGGATCGCTTTTGATTCCAGAGAACAGCAATGGGTCTCTTTTGATTCCCGATGAGTAGACGTCTCTCTTGGAGGATGAGTACGCGTCTCTCTTGGTTCCTCCAACCGGATACGCGTTCACCAATCTGGCAAGGTCATCTTCAGTCATATGGGCTCTTTCTCTAAGAAGTTCAGCAACAGAGGACATCCGAACCAACTTCAAAAGAAAAGCCTCGGTCTCCAGCTTCCGAAGCTGTAGCGTTGGCTTGTTTTGGACGGTTTTTTTGAGAAGTTGACTCTCCTGTGGGGTGATGAGCGATGCCACTCCAATAAAGTCCAGTAGTTCGTCGATTAAGGCGGAAATTTGGTGCCCGTAGATTTTATCTTTGTTCGCTGATGTCCGCGTGACATTGTCCCAGCATATGGATATGTACCTGTCTGTGGACATGAAAAGAGCTGGGGTCTAGATTGTGTATTTGGTTATTTATATGTGGAGTACGCGGTTATGTATGGCGCGCGTCCCATAGTTAAGCTGGGGCCGGTATCTAAGCTGGGTGGTAGTCAAGCAGGAACTGTCTACTATGAATTAGAAAAATCATACAAAGTAAAGAATGAAGAAAAACTAATAGGACATATTTTCATGGGATCGAGAATGTCGTCGGACATTTAATCTGTAGTTTACTTCTTAGACGTTGAAAACGACTTTGGTCTAGATTTATGCATTACTCCCGCTACGGAGACGGTTGGTCAAAACCCTGATGGCTGAACTTGAGGCTCAGCTGGGGGGCAAGAGGTTCCACTGGTTGACCAAGCAGTTCTGCTTGCTGGGGAACTACTGCCTGGCGTTGCATGTCTTTCTGTGTTGGTACAACTGTGGGGCCAGTGACAGACTCTTGGGCTTCCTCTTTGAGAGTTTCGTTTTTTGGATCGTTTAATTCCAGATCTATCTGACTTTTTTGATCCGGTGCACATTTTGTGTCCTTGAGGAGTTCGTTTGTATTGTTGAGTGTTGAGTCGTCCTTCGATCTCTCCTCCAATTCTTCGTTTGCGCTCAAACCATCCTGCAGCCCGCCTTCGCCCTTTCCCTCATCTTCTTTCAGATCAGTCTCCATATTCTTATCCGAGACATTTTCCCCATTAGTCTCACCAGCAGCATTTCCTACTATGTCAGGAATAGACTGAGCAGGAACCCGTGATGGAAAGCTGGTTTGCTTTGCTATTAAGGTGGGTGCAAATAACCGCATCTCACTCAAGTAATTCTTATGCTCTTCTCCATCTTCCTTCTTTTTTGTTGATAGTGTGACGGGGAAAGTGAGCAGCTTTGTTACCACCGGCAAAGGATATCCGGCTTTCTTCAACTCGTCCGCCAAACGACAGAAAACGTCATTCACTAGGATTGGACTTCCAAAGAATTTCCGGAACAAAAACATCACAAACGTGTCACGGTATTCCACAGCCTCGAGCTCCTCCAATTCCTTGGTATAGTACTCTCTGCTGCGGCCAATCAACTCGTGAATCGACCGCATCAAGTTCAATTCCGCCCGAGGAACAACCCGGAAGTTTTCTGCCGTCTTGATGAGATCCTCAAGCTTGGATTCCACTAAACGGTCGCCCATGGTAGGATACATCGGACGAGTCTTAAACAACTCCAACTGGTCGCAAACAGGACACGAATATCTCTCGTCATCCTCATTAAGATCATTCTTGTCGTTGACGCAACTCACATGGTACCACTCGTGGCACTTGTCACACTCCACCATAGTTCCGCCCTCATAGTCACGGCATAGGCAGTATCTCATTGGAGATTTCTCGTCGTAAGAAGCTTCCATATCCTTCAAGAACAAGTAAGGGGACGACTTGAAAAACGAATCTGCCTCTTTCCCAGCAAAGCTGGTGCTGCATTTGTTCAAGATATCAAAGCCTTTTTTGATCAAGTTCAGATTGGATGCGTGTTTCAGTAGATTGGCTGGCACTTTCTTTTTGTTCTTACTGACTCCATAGAGCCGCAACCCATTGAGGATTTGCTCTAGCTCCGCAATCCACTTCTCTGCCTTTTCTATGTCTGCCTTGATGACCTCGTCAGAAAACTCGTACTCGCTATTTTTCAAGTCATCGTACATCTTTTGAACTTGGTACAAATCGTGATTCTTCGTTCCATAGTTCTGCAAGAATTCCACCGAAGGCTTTTGTGCTCGAAGCTGGAGCACTTGGTGGTATGTATCGAGTGTGACAAAGAGTCTGGATTCATGCTTCATCTTGGATTTCTCCTCCATATCCTCAATGAGCTGGTCAAGTTGTGTCAAGTTGATATTCTCGAGCTTTCTGTGTTCAGCAAGATACTTGTGAACCATACCCTCATACTGCTCACCAACAAACACATACCGATCGATAACAGCCAACTTTTCTGAATCTGCTTGGGTCAATACACGAGCGCCTTCTTTCTGGAATTCCTTGAGCTCATTCAACGAGAAGATTTCCTTCTTGCCAACGAACGGATCACCGCCATTGACTATGGTTTCCTGAGTCTCGAGCCATTTTTGACGGTCACGTAAATGGACCAAAAACTCGAGGCTCGGAATCTGAACACCGAAAGATGTGCCCAATACAATCATATCGTTGACTTCGGAAGAGGAGAAGGTGTCTTTTTGTAGGAGCAGACGACATGCCCGATCAAAATTTTCAATTTCAGCTTTGAACTCATAAATCTGATCGAATTCTGGAACATAAAAGTTGAGTTGTGGTATCCGGTTCACCAAATTCACGAGTCTTTGTAAACCATTGGCATGGGATTCATCCAAATCTTCGGAAACGTCTGCAGCTCCGTTTCTGATTCTCTGCTGGTGTTTCAATGAAATGATCGATTGGCATTCCTCTATAATTTCCTGAGACTCATCAACAAAGAACTGCAAATTTGATAATACTTCATGAAAAAGTTTGACCTTGTCAGGCAAACTGGCGCTGTCGTGTTCCCTGCTTCCAAAGATGAAATTCTGTAAAGCCTCACTCCCACAGGAAAGTGCGCTGGATATTTTTTGCCCTTCGGCTAGCATGATTTTATAATTTTTCAATGGGATTTCTTCATTGGAGTCCATCACCTCATTAAAATGATCCAACCATTTCTCGAAATCAACCGAATACCCGTTGAGTAAACGCTGATAACTCTTCAATTTCTCATCCGAGTAGAAGAGATGGAGTTCTACATTGTAGTCTGGATTCTGAAGAAAATCGGGCAATTCCTCATTCGCCTCTCTCCCCTTTAAGTACTCAAGAAACCCAGGGATTGTCATTATGAATTGCGTGTGTGTCGGATTATGAAGAAGAACAACTTTGGAAGGGAAGGCATTCAGAAAATCATCATCAGAAACGGAATCCGATTCCGATGTGTTTCTATCCTCAATGACAATCTCCTTCAATGCACATGTCTGACGAATCTCCTTCCGCAATGACAATTCCTTGTCCAAGAATTTGTCATAAAGCTGCAGTACCTTCTCGTACACAGACGGACTATACTGGAGAGAAACAGAGTTTCCTCCTTCACAAAGCTGAGCAAAATTAACAAGCAAACGGAAGATCAGCATGTTTGGAATAAGGCCCTGTTTCTTCAACCATTCCTCGCCTTCTTGGGCGTAGTCTAGCCAAGTCTTGCTTGCAAAAGACACTTCCTCCGATAAATTGAAACCAAAGGAGATGGTAGACGAGTATGTCTTGGGGAACTTCATGATAAATTCTCCTGGTTGTTGCACAGTAGTGGTGTATTCAATTCCTCTTTCGGAAAGCATTTCTGGGGTAATCAAATACTCCTGGTTGAACATGACAGTCCGTTTCTTTTTGAGATCGATAAGCTTCTGGAAATCCGAATTCTGATGAGTGTTCCTCACTTCTGGAAACGGGTTAATCAGATTTTCCAATGAGTTGATAAGATAGTCATAATCAAGGTTTGAGGTGTCATCGTCTTGCTTCAAAATGTTGAAAAGTCGATCGAACAGCCAGTTTTCTGCCCTGTAATTTTTATTTATTCTAGAGGTCTCTGGCTCCTTCTCAGACTTCGCTACCAACTCTTCAATTAGACTCTCAAACTTCTCAAACTCCAGCTCAGGGATAAAGTACCAGCGCTTGCTTCCTCCAAAAAATTGGTAATTGCAGAGTTGCGTGAAATGATCTTCACACTTCCAATTCTCCATACTAAAGGTCATTCCTATGTTGAGCGACGTGTTAACCATGTCTCTATTGTTCAAGTCAGACGCCGTATATGCGCCTAATAACGAATCAGGAAGAATGGGCAAGTTGTGCAAGTTAAACGGACTGAGGGCAGTGTTGATTGTCCGAGCAATGTATGGCAGACAATTAAGAAAAAGAGCTTCACTTTTGGAATTTGCTTCTCCTCCTTTGCTCTTGTTCTCATTAGAAGCAACTCCATTTTGTCCAGTAGGCGATGACGGCTGGGACACTTGAGAAGATAGGAAACCGAGATTATGGAGATGGCTCTTGAAGTTTAACAAATCGTCACCGACACGTACAAAGCCCGATCCATTAACCACGCTAGATAAACACGAACCATTTTCAAGCTTCATTCCATCGATGAAGTCACGTGACTCTTGCTTAGATACAAATTCCCAGAAGATTTGTTCCATTTGCTGTTCCGATAAGTAGCGGGAGCCGTCAGATCCTGGCACAGCTAGCAGCATGAATTGTTGTGAGTACTGGGCAATTAAAAACTCTTGGAATTTGGAGTCTTTCTCGATGAATTGCCGGAGCGTGTATATGGATGCGAGCTTTCCACAGGCTTCAAGCCTAGATGAATCGTCTAATGCGGACAGAGAGTTAGCAATCCACTTTAGGAAGCTGTTGACTTGAGCCGCAGCAGTAGTTGGTGTAATTTCCTCGCTCGTTTTGTTTCCTGTCTCATCTTTTATAGTGAGAACTAGAGGAGACTTTATATCTAGAAGATGAGGTTCATTTAGTAAGATTCCTTTTGCTGCTTTGGTTCGAATGGACCGACGAAACTCTTTAGCCGAGCCCAATATTAGCGGAGGTTCGCTGAGCTTTCGGCGTTTGAGGCCATTGTGCGAGATGGTCAGAGATGAGCTGTGACTTTGTGCGCTAGTCAGCAGGTTTGAACCGCAACTGGGGATCAGATCCAGTGGTAATTTCGTGTTTACATTTAGTTTGATATCCAGCGATTTTTGTGTATCTGTAGAGTCAGCTGGAGAAAAAAATTGGTGGGATGTTTGAGAAATTTCGGATTTTTTTCCGTTTGATGTAGTTCCAGCACCGTTACCATTACCGTATGAACCATCAGTAGTCTCTTGGTTGTTCTGGACGGCAGTCGGACTGGTCTCTGAGGTTTCCGAAGGAATTGCACCGGCCTCTAAGTTTTCATGTGCAACCGAAAGATTTTTTTCAGGCCTTTGCTGGTTGATATTTTCATGTGCAAACAGAGCATTTTCACTGGCTTGGTTGGTCAGAGTAAGCCCCGGTTCTAACCCAACAATCACTCTCGATTTTTCTCCCAAGTAATGCTCAAACGGGTACAAGATTTTAGCGTACGATGCTTTGAGTGAGGTACTGAGACTGCTGGTAATTTTGCCCTTATACCCGAGTTCTCTGCCTATTTGCGCCCAGAGCTTCTTATTTATGACTTCGTGGTATCCTCCTCTCATAATCACAAACCGGAAGAGATCGTACAAGTCTAGCAGACGCTTATCCATCATTGGAAGCTTCATTAAAAATGGAGGAAGCCTTTGTTTGGATGGTTTTTGGCTCTTTAAAGGCTCGGGATCTTCGGACGCCCGCTCCGATTTGATCGCAAGTGTTGAAGCTGAGCTTTCGGGAAGAGGATCTGTTTCTTTCAATTTCAAACGGGTCTCTTCTGTGTCTGTCTCGGAAACTGAAGTTTGTTTTGTGCTCTTTTCTTGGGATTCTAGTATGTTTTCCAGTACAAATGAGTCGTTTGATTCCGCTGCATTTTCCACCAGAGGCGTGCCTTCGTGATGCAACGGAGTTTCGGGAGTCGCCCCGTGTTTGTTCTCTATCACGGAAGTATGAAACTTGACAAGCTCGGCGAAGAATCGGACTCGACTCTCCAACTCATTGGTATGAGGATTACACAACATTCTGTTAGTTTTGAAGCTGAATATGTCGGGATTGAGTTGGAAATTGGTCTTGAAAACGCCATTATTCGCCTTCGGAAGCTTGAATTTTACCGCCCCAAACTTTTTCCCAATGGCAGCAAATCTTTCCGCAAACAGAATGGGATCACTAGCAAAATGGAGCCCATACTCAAACAGAGGGATGTCTCTCTCGGAGGAAGTGGGCAGGGCATCTTCTATAGTGATTTTGTTTTGCAAGTGGAATAGATCTACCGGATAGTTAACTTTGGTTTTGACTTGGGGCGAATAATAAGGCAGGAAATTAGCATTGGAATTGAAGTGATTCATATGTATGGAGCGCTTTTTCAGTTGCGGTTCAGATGATCCCTTTGGTGAAGGAGCGGCGGACGGAAATCGACCAAAAAATCTGCTGGACTCGGGAAATTTCCCAAGATCCTCTGCCGAAGACATTATGGTCGGAAAAGAAGGAAGTAGGGCACTCTGTGGAAATGGGGGAATGTGCTCAAGTATAGAAGTGGTGTGCACGTGACTGGCATAGTTGATGGAATTAGAGATGAAGAGTGAAAAATGACCCTACGGGTTTTGAGGCTGATGGCCTTTCGGTGGATTGTTAGAGATATTTTTGCGTACGTTCAGCTTGATTGGGCTGTAATTGTGGGTGTAGTATTGTGACTTCGGAGGTGTAATGAGGCTCCATAGTTAAGCTCCACATAGTTAAGGCCCGCATACGGCCCACGTACTACTTCGCTCAACGTAAGAAAAAACGTAAAACTAAAAATAAATATAAAAAAGAAATTAAAATGCAAATGGAGAGAACTAACGACGACCATTCATACGAATGGCAGACTTGGCCCAGCGTCCGTGGCATACTTAAGTGATGAGCCGCTCTGTAATAGAAGATTACATAATCAGGGAAGATTTTCTCATGCCACTGTTGTCTTATCTCTTTTAAAAGGAAAGCGATTTAAGAGGGTGAATAGAGAATAACGAGATGCGGTTAGGTCTGTTTCCATTTTGGGACGAATTGCCTTTTCCGGTTCTGTTTCAGTTTTGTTGGCCGATGAAATTGATGTAAGAATGGAGGCCGTGCTGAAAGACCAAGACATAGGCCAAGTGGCCGGCGTAATGTAGACACGTGATTTATCGCAGCAGAGTAAACATGCTGCAACTAGGACAGTTCGCATGGCGCACATGAAAAGTGCAGAATGAAAAACAATGCGGGTAAAGCGCAAAGGCGGCTGACCAGCTTGCGGCCAAGCAAATGTAGAATAGGCAACCATGACGGAACCATGGAGGCATTTTTGAGGAAGCTGGGTAAGCAATAGCGGAAGCAGAAACAGAAGCACAAGACGAAGCGGCGCAAGACGAAGCAATAGCACCGACGCACTAATGCCCGTAGAAGTCGACTGAGACGCAGCAACAAAGCACTGCTCCACCTAGCTGGCTTAGTGCGCCACTACGCATGCACGAACAAAAGCTTGATTAGAAACACTAAATACAATTTCAGTAAATGTCACAGAATACGCCCGGCACTCTATGGACTACAGGTGCTCTCATAATTGCCTCGAAATCAATAGCATTATTTATACCAGAAAAATGAAAAAACTAAGCTACTTAGATCAAAGCAGCGGCAACAGCAGCAATACCAGCGGCAACACCGGCAACCTTCTTGGCGGCACCGTTCTCAAAGGTGCTGGCAGATGGAGCAGCGGAGGTCTCGGTACCTGGAGCAGCAGTAGATGGAGCTGGGGCTGGGGCCTCGGTGGTTGGAGCGGTGGTCTCTGGAGCTGGTGGAGCTGGGGCAGTCTCCTTACAGGTCTCACATGGGACGGTGGTGGTGGTTGGGGCGAATGTGGTGAAGGTGGTTGGGACGATACATGGGCCAGTGACGGTCAAGGTGGTGGCCTCAGTAACGGTGATGGCGGTTGGAACACACTCAACGTCACACTTGGTGACGGTGATCACAGTAGACTCTGGGCAGTAGGTGGTGTAGTCAGTGACGGTGATGTCAGTGGTGATGGTGGTGGCGTTACCGGCTGGGACGGTGCTGTTGGAGTATTGGGCAGCAGCGGCAGAAGCAGCCAAAGCAGAAATAGTAGCGAGAGTAGAGAATTGCATGTTTGGCAGGATGTAAACTGGATGAAGAAAAGAAAAAGAGGGGATAGTGGAAAGGCGGCAAGGAGGCGTTTTATATTCAAAGGGACAGGCCACTTTCCAAATTGGCCAATATTTATTTTAGGCTAACAGGAATTGGTGCCGGCCAAAGTGGAAGCTGCTACACCAGACGCACCTTTGCCTAGTGATGCGCAGGTTCCTGCAACAAATGCTCCCAAACCACGCAAGCCGTTTCTAAAATAACTCAACAATTTCCAAATATAGATAATTGACATTGCCTGTTCCCCCTTCAGGACGCGGATTGTGAGCCCATCTGCCGTCCTTTCATCGTCGACTGCAGGTTTGCTGCTAGTATATACAAACACGCACCGCGGCACGGATTTCCACCCCTTTCTTTTGTTCTCCTTGTATTCTTTTATGCGGTTTATATTGGTTTGTCCCACTATCAATCAAGATGAGCCCTCAAGATGACAGGCATAAAAAGGGCGGACAAGATTAATATTTTTCTGACTTCCCCCGATAACCTCACGTAAATGTTACTTGCTTCCTTGCAGCATTCGGGGTACTCGTCTAGTTCATTTACCTTTGCGTTCTGAGTTTCCGCTTATGCGCCGCGCCTATGACGGCTTACGTAGAGTCTGTTCAGGGGGCAAAAGCACTCTGTGTGCAGTCCAGACAAAGCCTCTCTTGCTATACACGATCAGAATTCAAACACTCATACACACTACCCAAACATCCCAAAGAAATCCAAAGAAAAATATCACTGTACAATTGCGAAATGATTACCTCAATGGAGTAAAATCTTCACTGTGTATGCAGGTTTACTCGTCATTCCGTGTCTTATGGCAGTGTAACGAATCACCATTCCCTACGAGACTTAGAGGCGATTTCTCTATGGACTTCTCAAGTTATTCATTACTTTCAGCTTCTTATTTTAGCACCAGCCTCCTCCTCAAATATTTTTTCCACCAGTAAAAAAATGCCCAATAGATGCGCCTGTACATTCCACAGCATGCAAACGCAGTGCATGTTTATGGGCCCTGCATAATCAATTCCTTCCATGTCTGAACAGACACTTGCTACAAATAGAGGCTCAGCGAAATTCTTTACAAAAGTGAAACAAACTGAAAAACAAAAGCGTCCCCCAACGATACGCTATATGCCTCCTTTTTGGTTTCTTTTTCAGACACCAATAGACACTAAGCGCGTTCTCCCGTAACAAGCTTCGAAAACAATACATTATGTAATATTTGGATCTCCCGTACAAATTTGATAGACACCCGTACCTCTCGTATCTAATAATAATGTTTAATGACAATTCCCGGCAGCTATTCTCTTAGTGCCCGGCCCATGTGTTGACAAAATTTTTAAGGCGGCAGTATTTTTGACAAGCGATTAATTTTAGAATTGGTGTAAGTTTTCAGACTTAGTTTCAATCTAGTTGGATCAACAACCTAACAAAACGAAAACTTAAATGGGATGACCGGACCCAGTCTATTTTTATTACTGTCTAGTCTAGAAACTCCGCAAACACTTTTATCATTTTTTCTACCTTATCCAGCCTAACCAGCTAATTTCATCTTAATTCACCCAGCTCACCAGCTCATGCTATATATTCCTGTATATAGTTCGGGCAGATTGCCTGTATTGGCATTCAATGGTTAATTGCAGAAAAGTCATTTCCCAATATTGGAAATATGGCGAGACCAAAGGGACGCTGTTCCCATTTGGGGCAGCTCACGGAATATTTATTTTGTGAAGATAGACACAAACAGACGTTACCCAGGGCCTTTTCCTTGCAGTCTTAATATTGCTGTTTTTGGCTCTAATATTATGTTTCAGCGAAAAGCAATGAAAGTCGTCCTGCATGTTGTTCTCTCTGCATGAAGAAGCTGTTTATCAATTCAGACACGGGGGAACGGGCAACATAGAGATAAGAATACTAGATGTAATCACAAACCTGATACTCGCTAAGAAATAGTTACTATAAGATATCAATGAGATAAAAAGGTGTTGCTAGGGAAGAAAGGGAATGCTATAATTTGATTGTTATCCTGCATACACTTGCCTTGTCAGTTGTATCCACCTGATGTTATCTACCGATAGTAGCAAACAACCATTGACAAATACGGAATTGGCTTTGCAAAATTGGGAGTAGTGTGTCTATATCCAGCACTCTTTCACCACATAGTAAAAATATCGTACTACAAATAATATACATCCGACTCTTTTAGAACATCAGTACCTCCTGAACATGTCCCAGCAGTCCCAACATGTCCTGTTCTAAGTATTGAAGGATCAGGAAAACCCTCATGAATTCCTATGAAGATTTGAATTCCCCTACTCGTATCTTCATAGGTCTCCAGAACTTCAGGACTACTCGTACCTCCATATATTTCCAACACTTCAAGATTCCTCTTATTCTTGTACTGCATATACGTATTTCATCCAAGTAGAGTCAAAATTCCCAATCTGCAAAAAAGCGACAACCATGCAACTTTTTTCTGTATTGATAGATACTACATGTTCCCATTTCTACCCAGCATAGTCTTTAATTTCCTCTCAAGTGCCATCAGGTTGTACGGGCATCTGCTCATTTCCAGTCCACAGGTACTACACCCAGACACCAGGAACCATAACGCGAACTCTGCCATCATCTCAACCCCATATGGCCAAACCGTTTCTGGGTCTAACGTTCTGTTGCACGGGACTTCAGTCGCAGCAGCGGCTTGATACCGCAGATAAGATTGTGGCGTTAGGTGGAACTCACTACACGGACCTTATGAGTCTGGTGAAGTTTTTGGTGGTGGGTTCGCGTAATACAGAAAAATACCGATATTCAGTCCGATACCGACATGACATCACGTTTCTTTCACCGGATATGATTGCACAAATTCATGGACGATGGCTTCGAGGGGATCTGCCATGGCCAGAAATGCATTCTGAACTGGCGCAGCAAAATATGACCGGTATGGGTGACGATTACGTGTCGAAAGTGGGAGACAGACAAGGCGGCACGCACGCTGGCGGTGAGGCGGATTTGACCTCTGCGCAAAGATTGGCCCGCCTCGCCCTTCCGGTGTTCGACCAGTTTGTCGTGTGCGTGGCGCGCGTGGAGCGGCCGTCGGCCGAGCAAGTGCTGCGAATGTTTGCTGAGAAGTTCCGATGCGCCCCACGCGCCGCGCTTCCGCCTGTAACAGTGGCCGATACGTTTCTTGCACTGGAATTAATCCAAACAATGCAGCAGTTGGGTGCATCTGTCAGTGGCACACTCACTCCGGCATGCTCCGTTCTTGTTGGAACTGATACTGCGGGCCGTCGTTATACCATGGCGCGCCAATGGGGCATTCCCGTGGTTCATCCGCTCTGGGTATTTGACTCATGTTTACGAGGCGCAGCGCTTGATCTTGATGATTACGTGGTAGGTGCCGACGGCGTTTACAACAGTGCGTCATTTGTATGGAAAAAACTATATGCGGCAAGAGCAGAAGCCCGTGCTGGCAAACGTGCTGAACGGGCCGATCGTACGGATCGAGAAGCGTCTCGGGCGTTGAAAAAGTCGTCCACAGTGTGGAGCTCAATCATGGACTCTACAGCTGCGCCTGAACCACGAATTGCTCGATCAGCATGGGATGACGACGATACTGCGGACGCAATGGACGAGCATATTTCTCGCCAAAAGAGTGCTGTTCTTGGTCTTGCATCAAGCCCAGCGCAAACCCGTCAACGTGCAGATAAAAACGCAGCTCAATCTACTTTGGGAACTAGCCATAGGCTGCATACTGAAAGCAGATACAAAGACCATGGTCAAGCGGGCTCAGATTCTGCCGACGCATTGCTGACGCTCTTCCTCGGCTTCAAGTTTCTTCCAGTTGGCTTCTCTATTCCGCAACAGGAAGTGCTTCGCCGAGTAGTGCTTTCCCATAACGGAGAAGTTGCCGACAGTGCAAATGACTCGTCTATCACGCACGTGCTCGTACTTGCTCGAAGCGGACCACAAGCACCGCTAATGCTCCTGATGTTACCGTCAGTAATGAAACGCCGCATCAACGCCAAAGAAGTTCTCGTTGTTACCGATTGGTTTGTCGAGCGCAGCATTTTCTACAACTCCGTCTGTATAGACTCATGGAGCCGTCCACTCCAAGGTTTGGTACCACTGGCTCAACGTTATAAGGTGTGTGTTTCTGGTTTCACAGGAGTTGAACTTCTTCATATTGAAAAACTCATTGGGTACCTCAATCTTGAGTATTGCCTGGTACTAAATGCACACCGAGATCTCTTAATCATCAACATTAATTTGTTCAAGTCCGCATTCCTCAAGAATTGCCCATCTCTTTTTGAGTACAAGCATAAAGATATTCTACATTGTCCTGTCTCAGGTACCGATTCAAAATCTGTTTCGCTCCTTTCTGCCAAGAACAAAGTCAATGCAGCAAAAAAATGGAACATCCCCGTTGTATCCATAGCGTATCTATGGGAAATGATCGATCGTCTGAGTAACAAGGCCAGTCTCCATATGCCTGACATTTTAGACCTGTCATGGTGTATTTTTGCTCCACTGTCTATGGCCAGGCCGGCCACTCTATTAGACTATGTTCGAAAAATGGGCAATAGCTTTCAGTCACCAAGTAATGAAGATGCTGAATCACAAGAATCCGTCGCCCAGTTGCCGTCACCTCGCAAAGTGAAAGCCAAACAGAAATACGGACGTTTGGCTGGCAGTCGGGAATCCTTGACCGACAAATTAAAACGAGCGCACGAATTGTCACCTAGCGCTCTGGAAAACCAGTTTGAATCCGATGGAATGGATCTCAACAAAGCCGCCGATGATACATACGACAGCGACACCATGGCTACGCAAGTGGCCTACGTTAATCAAGACTCTGTCCAAAAAAATCAAGAATTGATGAAAAAGCTAGAGGAACCAGATCGGCCCTCTAAAAGAAGACGGCGAGCCGTGTAAATTATGTATACTAGAATGGGAAGGACACACGTACATACTATTAGTCACAATTTTAGACAATTTCTTCGCCATTGATCTTTTATCGAGCATTCACATCCAATTACCGTATCTAGTATATATCCTCTCATATCTTTCCTGTATATAGTCATCTCTTATGTATATATGCTATAAGCCCTTTACGCCTGGGACCATTTGTCAGGTATATAGACAGTACTTACCAGGCCGTAATTCTTCGTGTTTGCCACCATATTAATTTCATCCCTGATTACCTTGCCCCGCTTTTTGCTTTCAATGTTCAGAGTCATATCATCACATCGCAGTTGTATGCAGTATGTTAAATAAAGTACTACGTATTAGGCAATTTGAAGGTGTGACTAAAATTCTGGCAACAGAACCTGATTGTGTAGACGACATTCCCTTGCTCTCGAATGCAATATAGAAGACGGGATAGATACAGTGTGACACTTTACTCAATGATTTATAGCGAAAACCTTACTTGACCCTAGGGCTGTTCCCTAGATTTGCACACGTGACTTATGCGACAATGTCTCAGAGACGGTGCTCATAACGGGCGATGAGGCGAATGGTGTGGTTCTTTTACATACAAGGCAGCTTATCCGTAATTGGTATCTATAATTTCAAATAAATCAACCAGCTCGATAAGTCTATGCTACAAGATAAAGACTATATCAATTCGACTATAAAAACCCACATCAAAAACTGTAGAAGGCCATGGAAGGAGTGTCACAGTAAGAGGCAAAATGCAGATGCACTACATCAGTCAGTACTGTACATAACTGCAGAGAGAAAAATTTTTTACTCTGCTGGCCACTGCGAAAAATTTTTCCACATTATAAAAGTCAAGAGTTCGCACCTCCACTACTTTTTTTCTTTCTCTACATCTCAACTTAATCACAATGGGTAAGGAAAAGTCTCACGTCAACGTCGTTGTCATCGGTCACGTCGATTCCGGTAAGTCTACCACCACTGGTCACTTGATCTACAAGTGTGGTGGTATCGACAAGAGAACTATCGAGAAGTTCGAAAAGGAAGCCGCTGAATTGGGTAAGGGTTCTTTCAAGTACGCTTGGGTTTTGGACAAGTTGAAGGCTGAGAGAGAGAGAGGTATCACTATCGACATTGCCTTGTGGAAGTTCGAGACTCCAAAGTACCACGTTACCGT
Source organism: Clavispora opuntiae (assembly GCA_030574075.1). Taxonomy (NCBI): domain Eukaryota; kingdom Fungi; phylum Ascomycota; class Pichiomycetes; order Serinales; family Metschnikowiaceae; genus Clavispora; species Clavispora opuntiae. The sequence continues at coordinate 69,981 of JAJMEJ010000014.1, read as the reverse complement.
CATTGACGCTCCAGGTCACAGAGATTTCATCAAGAACATGATCACTGGTACTTCCCAAGCTGACTGTGCTATCTTGATTATCGCTGGTGGTGTCGGTGAATTCGAAGCCGGTATCTCTAAGGATGGTCAAACCAGAGAGCACGCTTTGTTGGCTTACACCTTGGGTGTTAAGCAATTGATTGTTGCTGTCAACAAGATGGACTCCGTCAAGTGGGACCAATCCAGATTCGAGGAAATCATCAAGGAAACCTCTAACTTCGTCAAGAAGGTTGGTTACAACCCAAAGACTGTTCCATTCGTCCCAATCTCTGGTTGGAACGGTGACAACATGATTGAGCCATCCACCAACTGCCCATGGTACAAGGGTTGGGAGAAGGAGACCAAGGCTGGTAAGGCCACTGGTAAGACCTTGTTGGAGGCCATTGACGCTATTGAGCCACCACAGAGACCAACCGACAAGCCATTGAGATTGCCATTGCAAGATGTCTACAAGATCGGTGGTATCGGTACTGTGCCAGTCGGTAGAGTTGAAACCGGTGTTATCAAGGCCGGTATGGTTGTCACCTTCGCCCCAGCTGGTGTCACCACTGAAGTCAAGTCCGTCGAAATGCACCACGAGCAATTGGCTGACGGTGGTGTCCCAGGTGACAATGTTGGTTTCAACGTGAAGAACGTTTCCGTTAAGGAAATCAGAAGAGGTAACGTCTGTGGTGACTCCAAGAACGACCCACCAAAGGGTGCTGAGTCTTTCACCGCTCAAGTTATTGTCTTGAACCACCCAGGTCAAATCTCCTCCGGTTACTCTCCAGTTTTGGACTGTCACACCGCCCACATTGCTTGTAGATTCGACACCTTGATCGAGAAGATCGACAGAAGAACTGGTAAGAAGTTGGAGGAATCTCCAAAGTTCATCAAGTCCGGTGACGCTGCTATTGTCAAGATGGTCCCAACCAAGCCAATGTGTGTTGAGGCTTTCACTGACTACCCACCATTGGGTAGATTCGCTGTTAGAGACATGAGACAAACTGTTGCTGTCGGTGTCATCAAGGCTGTTGAGAAGTCTGACAAGGCCGGTAAGGTTACCAAGGCTGCTCAAAAGGCTGCCAAGAAGTAAGCTTGCTTGCTTGAATAGGTTAGTATCCAATATAATTCCTTATGAACTCAAAAATGTTGTAGATGTTGAAATTTTGACATTTGGTCGCTATAGGCAATGGAGTGGAGATATGTGTATCCCGGTAACTATCACGTGCAGGATCGGATAGTATTTCACTTTTTTTTTTTATGGCTTACACGGACTGCGAACTCCCTCAGTGGTTTCCCAAGAGGCAAATACTTCGTTGTCGACGGGAGTAAATAACCTCGATTCTCATGTTGGTAGATCCACTGGTAGCACGTTTCTTTTTTTGGTGTCAAGGCCATCGCGCACGCGATCTAACAAGTTATCTTAGAAAATACGGCCATAAAAAGGGCAGAATACATCATATTGGTTACGGCTATTTCCACAAACGATTATTTTTGCATGTGTAAGTTTCCCTAGTTTTATAGCAGAAGTGCTTGCCGGTTTGTGTCGTGTTGAAGATGTTCAAGAAGGCCCGTACCCCTGCAGCCGCACCGTTTTTAGAAGCATACCACGTGCATAATAGAACCTTCGCCCATGTATGATAACCAGCCATCTGTGCGGTCGACACCACTGCCGGAGACATAAAGCAAACATGATGGCGAAGACCCGATTTGAAATTTGGCGCAGATCCATTGTGAAGCTCAGCACACTATTCCAAGATAAAATACTCCAAGAAAAGACCCAATTTCTCACTTTGTATTATAAATAGTGAACAGTCAGAGATTACCCGTCCTGCATACATAGCAGTACAACAACGTCTGTCCTCCGCATGGAAAAGGTCTTTTTCTAGACAAAACAGCACGGCTCTTTTTCGTCTTCTGTTCCGTGATGGCCTCAACTACGAGAGGAGCTCCACTCTTCGATGAGAGAGATTACAACCACGCAAATGACAACACTTACAAGGATCTCAGGGCCGAAGCCAACAGGTACCATGACAAGCGGAACCAGCTCTCTCAGGAGTCACAGAATGCGTACAAAGAGGGCGACAAATCACGGGCACATGAGCTCAGCCAGCAGCTGAAGGCCATGTTGCAAAAAGCGATCGACGCGGACAGAAAGGCAGCGGAATATGTCTTCAAAGAAAACAACTCTGATTCTGCTTCCAACGAGATTGATTTGCACGGATTATACGTGCATGAGGCGGAATGGATTCTTCAAAGAAGAATTGCTGAGGCTATGCGCACTGGACAGTCACCGTTGAACGTTATTGTGGGCAAGGGATTGCATTCCCAGAACGGAATTGCCAAATTGAAGCCGGCCATTGATGCCATGTGCGACGAGCACCGGTTGAAGCACTATATTGATAGGAAAAATAGTGGGGTTTTGGTGATTGACTTGGCTGAGTCGCCCAATGCGGATATTCCCGCCGAATGGAGTCTGGGTGTCCCTGTGTACCAGCCTCAACAGCCTCAGTACCACCCACAGCAACCACAGTACCAGCAACAACCACAGTACCAGCAACAGCATGGATCAGGCCAGCAATCGGATTACAAGACAGGCAATCCGATTATGGATTTATTTGTCAAGCTTGTTTGTACATGTTTGAAGTGATAGGGCTGTTGAAGAAGAGACGATAGACTAGAAGTACTTAGCTTTCAGGTTTATTAAGCTTTTAGAGTAATATGATTATTTGAGATAATGCAGCAAATGGTATTTGGTCAACGACCCGTGCGGTTATTGATGTTATCGAATCAGGCGTCAATGACCCGTGAGGTTAGTTAATCGGATCGGCCACGGGAGTGACGTAACCAGCAACAAGATTCGTGTTATTTGGGTTTCAAGACGTTTTTCTCATTTGCCCAGTCTAGTTGGTCCTGTGAAGTCGGCTTTCTTTTGCAAAGCGGGTTCCTATGGAATATTGCGACTACAGTTGTATTCTCCTGTTTATTGGAGCACGGCTGGTTAACTAGAGTCACTCTCTTTAGGCATTGATCGTACTATTTGAGATGCACGAAAAAGCTCCTATGAATACTCAAATTGACGTCTCCTGTGAAGTCAATTGCACATTTCTTTTGATCACTTAGACATTTCCTTTGAACTCAATTGCACATTTTTGAATTGGATTAGACATGTCTTTTCAATTCGATTGCACGTCTCTTTTGAGCATCTCTTTTAACTCAATTGGACATTATGATGAAGTAAATTAAACATCTTGTTGACCAAATTGGATATTATGACGAAGTCAATTGGACGTTTTTGACCCATTTGCCTGTTCTGGAATGCATAAATCAGTTCCGTCTGCAACGATGATAGAGTGGTCAGACTTCAGTATTAGATTTTCTGTGTTAGCAGAGATTCATAAAGACCAATTCCTTTCACCAATACATCCGCTAAATTCTATGCTTTCAGACCTACCGTACTTTCACTGTTCACCGGCACTCACTATTCACCGTGCTCACTATTCACCGTGCTCACTATTCACCGTGCTCACTATTCAATCACTTACGTCACTATTCATTGCTTCTGTCGTATCTGTGATAAATACGTGGTATTCATTGTCTTCTCTACTGTCAATTCCTACCGGGGAAAGAGAAGTCTTATTTTTTTTTAATTTTCCCTGTACAGTTGACTATTACTTGATCTCCACTGTAGGGCTGGCGAAGTAGCACTTTCAGCCACATTTCTTATATTATTTTCATTAATTTCAATTTCATATTTCGCTTCCTGACACCCCCAGAGACTGGTAACTTTCGTAAATTTAGCCCAGAAGATTTTGGCAATTCGCCAAGCCCTGAGACTGACTGATTGCACTGGACTCCTTGTCACTACTCACCCCATAACTACGACACTTTCCTTGCACGTGTATTCATCCTGACATATAAATACTACTCCATATTAGCACGCACAACCGCCATTTTCGTTCTCCAAATGAATGTTGATGGCATCATTATAGTCATCGTTCATGTCATTGTTAGCGCCTGCATTGAGCTCCTCCTGTTGTAACGCCATCTTTGCAATCACCTCAAATGCAGCATTCACGTTGATCAGATCCTTAGCACTGGTTTCAAACACAGGGTAGTTCAAGCCTCCCAATTGGTTGTTGGTGATGTTCAACAATTTTTTCGACAACGATGGAATCTTCTTACTTTCATCAACGTCTATCTTGTTTCCTATTATAATGAAGGGGAAATCCTGAGGATTCAGCACATTCGACTGGATAAGAAACTCATCCTTCCATGACGCCAAGTTGTTCAACGATTTCTCGTTTGTAACATCATAACACAACACACAGCAGTCTGCCCCGCGGTAGAATGCCACACCCAAGCTCTGGAACCTTTCCTGGCCCGCAGTGTCCCAGATTTGCAACGACACAGTCTTATTATCGATCACCAAGTCCTTAGTTAAAAAGTCCGCACCAATAGTAGCCTTGTATTGGTGCGAGAATTTGTTGTTGACAAACTGCTGCATGAGCGAGGTTTTTCCAACGCCAGAGTCTCCCAAAATAATAACCTTCAACAATGTTTTCTTACGTGTGGACATGATGTTGATGGAGTAGTTTATACGATTGAGAGAGGAAAAGGACGATAAGATGCCAGTCTTGGTGCACGGGTGTTCGCTAACTCGCGCCCACTTAAGAGCAAAAAAAAAAAAAGACCAAAAAGGAAGGTAATAAAGAAAACCAACCGAGAATGGGAGATTATTCTAGAAAACAGCTGGGACCACTGCTCACCCCAAACAATTGCAATTGTAGAAACTAAACTAATTCCAAAGGAGTTGACACGATGTTCGTAGGCAGGTAAACTTCCCTATTGGGACGTGATGGCTTCACACGTGCCTCTATTTTGCACTCTGTTGCCAAATAACTAGTGCGTAATGACAGTCGGTACAATGGTGTATAGTACTACATGATTTCCTGCACAATGCATCCATTGCGCAAAACCCGGTCGGTCACGAAGTAGTTACTGAAGATAGCTGAATAAAGCCGATTACAGATTAATTTGTGACGAGAGAATTTACATTCTTGTCGAATTTATCAACGCAATTCCTCGAATGGAAGCATTCCTTTTTATCCCAAAAAAAAATTGAAAAAAAGGCACACAATTCGGTACATTATCATTGTTGCTTGGTCACGTGGAGCAACCAATTTGGCCACATTGGCGCCTACAGATCCGGTCACTCCCTCCCCCGCTAAAGCCAATTGTATATAAACAGAGACATGACCGGGTGAAATCCTCCGCCAACAATTTGCATTATGACTACTCTTATTTCCCTGATTCAGCTAACCAGATCCACTAGATACAAACTCAACGACGGCCGCTACATTCCTGTGGCTGGCTATGGGGTCTACGACGTTCCAAACGAGAAGATCTTTGATTTAGTCTACGAGGCGTTGAAGCAAGGCTACCGCCACATTGACACCGCAGTCTGTTACGAGAACGAGAAGGCATCAGCAGAAGCAGTTGCCCAGTTTCTTAAAGATTTCCCTGACGTTTCTCGAGAGGATATTTGGTTTACAATCAAGGTCGCCGATCAACAACAAGGATACGAGGCAACAAAAGCAGCGGTGGCTGAAATTGCTGCGCGCGTAAAGGATCACATTGGCTATGTTGATTTGGTGCTGTTGCAATCGCCTAAGACAAGTAAGGAGAAGCGTTTGGGTTCCTGGAAAGCATTGCAGGAGTTTGTGTCAGACCCTGCCCATCCAGTGTTGCAAATCCGCTCTATCGGTGTTTCCAACTTCGGTATCAAACACTTGGAGGAGCTCTTGCTGTGGGACGGCTTGACTATTAAGCCTGTTGTGGACGAAGTGGAACTACACCCATGGTTACCACAGCAAGACTTGCGTGAGTATTTGATCGCTCACGACATATTGCCTGTGGCACATTCTCCGTTGACCCACGGGGTCAAACTCAACTCTCCTGAGTTGATGGAGTTGGAAAAGAAGTATAAGATTCCAGGTGTTCAGATATTGCTCAAATGGTCATATTTACAAGGGTTCATTGTTTTGACAAAGACCGCCACTAAATCTCGTATTGCTGAAAACTTGGCGGTGTTGCCTGAAGCGCCTGCTGACGATCCATTGGGCGAAAAGACCAATTGGGGAAAGGTTGACTTGGACATTGAATTGCTCAAGGAATTGGACAAGCCAGACTCGCATGAGGTGCTCACGTGGGATAACCAAGACCCTTGCTTATACGAGGATGCGTGATTCTTTTTATAGATTACGACATGTGTACTATTAACCTATTTACACGAATAAAATATTAGAGATAGATCAACGCCGGTACGGCCACATGATGGCAAGTAAGACAGAAATACAGAGGAATTAATCAGAGAACTAAAATGGCTAAATTACAGGGCTAAATCAGGGCTAAATTAACGTGCTAAATTACAGGGCTAAATCAGGGCTAAAATAACGGGCTATATTAACGGGTTCAATTACAGAGAAAACGAACAGGCTGGCCAATAGATGTGTCATGGCACCCACTAACAAATGAGGCGCTGGTGTATCTGTCACGATTCTCTTTGATGTTTTTTTATGTCTTCATTTTGCTGCCAATTTTGCCGCCTCTTTTTATTGTCAGTTTTTACTATTGCTACGTCGACTTCAGCGGACGAAATCCAATGGCCATGAATTGGCTTCCCCTGTGGTCCTCACATCCTTCAGGCTCTCCTTGTTCTGCCCGAGTCGCAGCCGTTGTTCCGCTTAGTCAGTTTTATTGGCCTTAATGCGACCTTTACTAAACAGTTAGTAGTCACCGTTTTCTTTGCAGGAACACCCTATCTGGGTTTTTCCCCTTTATGCACATCTGTGTAAATCTTTACTAAGCCAAAAATGGTGTAGGGTGAGAATATTTAAGACCCTTTCCCTTGTGTTTCTTTCATCAACAGAAATTTTTACAAAAAAAAAAAACAACACAAATTATACAATGGCTCCAAGAACTGCAATCATCACTTACTCTCTTTACAACCACATCCACAAGTTGGCATTGGCGGAGCAAAAGGGAATTATAGCTGCCGGGGGTGTGGCTGATATTTTTCAAGTGGAGGAGACCTTACCGGAATCTCTCATTAAGAAGTTGAACGGCATTCCTCGTCCAGGAGTTCCAATTGCTACTATTGAAACATTGAAGGAATACGATTCTTTCTTGTTTGGAATTCCTACCAGATACGGTAATTTCCCCACCCAGTTCAAGAACTTCTGGGACCAAACTGGTGCTTTGTGGGCGGCTGGTTCCTTGAGAGGTAAGCCGGCTGGTGTTTTTGTCAGTACCGGAACCTTAGGAGGTGGTCAAGAAACAACTGTTATTAGTACCTTATCTACTTTAGTGCACCACGGTATGGTCTTTGTTCCTTTGGGTTTAGCACACCCTGGCCAGGCTAACAACGATGAAGTTCGTGGTGGTTCCCTTTGGGGTGCAGGAACTTTTGCTGGTGGTGACGGTTCTCGTGAGGTGACCCCATTGGAATTGGAGATTGCTGAGACTCAAGGTCTGGAATTTTACAAGACAATTGCTAAGTTCTAATTCGTGCTGGTACTGCACCTAAGGTCTGGGGCCTGATATATGTAGCTGCTACTAGAATGAGAGTTGCTTCGTTTCTTATTGCCGATTCGTTATTTTTGCTTTATTTGCCTCTGAATTAAATTTTATGATGCTATGTTATGTAATTGTAATTAAAGTATTAGTCACGTAACTATAGGTTAAAGTATTCGTCGCATAAGCCGCACAAAAACATTTAGTATCGTTTTGATCCAGGAACGCCCCGACATTCAAAGCGTCAACAATTTCTACAGCCTAACCATCTTCACCAAACATGTCGAAACCCAGCAAGCCGGCAAGACAGGATTATCTTTCTAAGGTACGGTACATCAACAACCTACCTCCCCCTCCATTAAACCCGAAATTTATTAAATACAATACTACCGAGAAAGTCACTGCAACTGAAGAAAATGAACATCTTTTGAGTTCGCTTTTCCGTAAAGAAAACTTCGTTCTGTTCATCGGCCAGTTGGATGAAGAGTTCGGTATGCCTATAAACCTTCTCCAGAATAGGGGATATTTGGATGGGTCCAATGAAAAGGCCATTTTTGCCCACAACTCAGTACCTTTACATTCCAAGGATAGAGTACTTTTGAGAGACGCCGGAATCGGGCAAATCAACAAGTCTGAGCCAGGTGTTTCCTTCTTAAGAAGAACAGAATATATTGCAGAAAGGCATTCTGCTAACAGAGCAGAGGAAAAGGCAGAGGCTGCTGCCGTTATGGAGAAGGAAGAGAAACATGATCCAGAAGCTCAGTTGAAGGCAGTTGAGCAAAGCTTTGATCATGCACAACTCTCCCTTACAGACTTCGCCAGCTTGAAACATCCAAGAAAGAAGAATCTAAAAGCAGTCGCGGCATGGCCACTCTTGCCCGATACATCTATGATGGACACCAAATATTTGGCAGTGAAGTTCACTGGTTCGGCGTCTATTAGTAGAGAATTGCAGCAATTGAAAAGACAGGAAAAGGAAAAGTATGATGAGGATTTTCAAAGAGATTCTTTACGGTGTGCCTTGTATAAGCCAATTACATCTGAGGATGGTGAGTGGGTTAGTTTCTACCAAGTCAAAGACAAAAAGGGTGTTCAGTCTCTTTGCGAACGTTTGAACTCCACCGAAAGAGAACAACCGGTTAATCTACTTGATGAAGATGATGAGAGTTTAGAGACATTCCGTTTCCACCATATGAAAAACTATGATATGCAGTATCATAGGTTTACGAAGCCATATGAAGAGCTTGCATTGAAGTTTGTTTCAGACGAGCCGGGCTCTAAGAAACGTCGTGCCGCATTCTATTATCCGATTTCCGGAAGAGTGGAGTTAAAGAAGCATCGTGCGTCAGGAAATTCAGAAATCAATAGGTTCTTAGCGGAGAGCACTGTCGACGTGATTAATCTCAAAGTAAGAGAACCAAACACGCAAGAATTGAGCAAAATGGATGCTATTCGGTCCGAATATGATCCTATGGAGTATGAAGGTGAAGAAGATGAAGAAGCCGATCTCGATAACGAGGACGGGAATGTGGCAGAGGAGTTTGACCGTGCCACAGAGGCTGAGGCTGCCGAACAGTAGATTGTACAATATTGTATCTAATAAAAAGGAATAGAAATATCAATGAGCTTCACGATGTGAGCCTTCTATAGAAGTGAATACTCTTTAAAGTTACCAGGTCATAGGCAAGGAATAGACAATAGAAGACAATATTTAGACAACAGACCAGATATATTTAGACAATCACTTAGACAGCTTCTAGATAATAGCTAGGCAGCTATTTATATAATTTTTAGACAAAACTTGGGTATTATTTAGACAGCTACTTAGACAAACTTACACATCAGTCAGACAGTGTAATAGACAATTTCAAGTTCACATCACCACACATTTACCATCCTTTTTTTCGCCCGTCTTCTTTCCCGCTTTTTCAGATTTTGACGCTTGTTTCTTTTGCAGTTTTTCAGAGTCTTTCTTGCCTTTCTGCGAGTCTGTCGTATTCTTATCCCGTTTGGTATACGACGCATGCAACTGCTTGGCCATACGTTCATCTTCTTCCTCCTGAAGCTTTCTGAAAAGGGCCAAATCGCTATTGTCTTGACCCCATTGCATATCGTCCGCTAACGGAGTGAAGTCTCCACTGAAAAAGAGATCCTCGGCTCCGGAGGTGGACACAAGAGACTGCCACACGCAATTGGGACGTTTGATGAAAACGTTGTCTGTCAATAACAAGTAAAAGTCATGGTCATTGGCTTTGTACAATGTGCTGAAATGGTTGTTCCGGAAAAAGACAGCTACTGAATCAGAATCCATCATCGTATCGAGACAGCTAAGGCCGTACTGCGACAACTGTGTACTGTTTGCGTGCAACCAATTTTTGATGACTGATTTGGTCGTAATCGGCTGTTCAGTCTCTGGAATTGGCTGTGCAGGCTCTCCAGTTGGGTATGATGAATAAGGGTCTTCTGTTTCAAGGACTGGATCTTCTACAACTGAGTCACTGTCCCCGGTTGTATTATCAAGCAAAAAATCCTGAATTGCATCGAAGGTTTGTAGCTCAGAAATCGCCTTATTAGCGTCCTCATAGGGTGATTGTTCCCATATCCATCCGTGAACAAACTTCAAGCCAAAAGCGTTAAAAATCTTCGAAGCCAAGTCATTAGGTGGGAAATCACCCGTGACCAAGTTGGGGTTTACACTGAGTCCGGTGTGCAATAATGGAAGGCTTTCTAAAAGCTCGTTGACTGTATTTGGATCTACGCCAGGCATTTCCATAAGAACGTCTCCCAAAGTTGCAAGGAGCTGCAGAAGCAGAACTTGGCTGTTCACGTGTTTATTAAGTAGCAGTCTTATTGCGGTAGACGCCTTCTTTTTTTGCAATTGCAAATTGTCATGGCGGGCCAGCAGTTCGGAGGGAAAAGCGGGGTCCGGGACCTCTAGGGCCGTTGTTCTTGATCGAATGTCCGAATCCAAAAGCAAACCATTGACCAATGCAATCAATGGGCAAGGGCCATTCTCATCCTGAAGAAGAATCGGAGTGGTTTGTTCGTAAGGCGACCACGTAATATTCTTAACAGCGAAGGATATCTCTGACATGATCCGATGGGGGAAAACAGAGTGCAATTGGTAGGCACGAGGAAGATGTCAGATTGAACTCTGGTGGTTTTAATAGAAAGGGCTCAGGTTTGAAAACTAAGCGTGAAGCAGAGGATCAGATCAACAGTAGACGCCCAGATTTACGGGGTAAGTCATAAACCAGGCGGAGCTTAAATCATGCATGCATATGTCGGCAAGATAACGAGAGCGAACGTATGTGTATCCTGCATGTTGCTGGAGGCATACTGCCAGAGCTACTAAGAAGACCACAATTGTGGATTAAAAGATTGTCAACAAAAATTAAATTTACTTAAAGAGTACAAAGAGGGCGTATGCAAAAGCACAAAGAGTTCCGACAATGGTAGCATAACATCTGAACCCCTCCGCTTGCACTTTTTTGGCCACAATCAAATCGAAATCTCCTCTCTTTGCAATAATGTCATTAATGGGCTTTGATTGTCTTTTAACAGAAGGAGGAATTGCCCCCTTAGTTGGGTACATGATTTCACAAAATTGCTCGATTTCGCCGAGCTTAATTCCAATCTTCAAGTAGTTTGGATCACGCACATCGGACTTGTGATTAATGACACGGGCATAATGTCTGAAAATCTTCACCACGTCTGGCAATGTGCGTGATTCAAGAATCAATTTGCATGTGGTTCCTTTTCTGATCTTAACGTTTCTTTCTAATACATCTTTGTTGTTGTAGATCTCGGCCAAGGTGGCAATGGCCATAACTTGAGGAATTGCACAGAAATTGAATGAGGTTTCCTCTCTAATTAAGGAAAGATATGTCAAAACGTCAGTAACATGTCCCAAAGCATTCAAAACCAAGTCATTAATACACTCAACACCTTTTCCTCTTTCCTCAGGCTTGTTGTAAAAGTTTGGCAATGCGTCAGTATACTTAGACCAGATTTCACGAGGGTAGAAGGATCTTCCATCCTCCAAATCTTCATTATAATCACGGATGATGTTTGTCTTTTGCAAAAACAAACCCATTGATTCAGATAAGCGGTAGTTTTCTGCCTGAACCTGAGAATCGGTAAATCCTGCCAACACCATAAGATCACTTAATCCTTCACCGACAAGACCAGCAACGTAATGACAGTACAAGTCAAAGTCCTTCAAAGTGTCGACACCATTGGTATTGAAGTTTTCGTCCAAAATGTAGTCGGCCATACCGTTACCCATTTTGTCAGTAATGTCCTTCACAATGTCTTGGTACTCAGGCTTCAACTTGTGGTATTCAGTCAAAATGTACGGAAACTCAACTAAAACAAGTCTGTCCTTTTCGTTTGGTCCGTTTCCTTCGAAGTTCCAGTCTTTCAATAACAATTTTTCGTGGAAAGTTCTCAACAATGGAACCTTGACTTTAGGGTCAATAGTCATGTCATCTTCCACGGTATCCAACGCTCTCAACACCAAATAAAAGATCATAACGGCGTCTCTCAATTCTGGATGCAACTCCTTGATGACTGCTGCAAATGAACGAGAGGTGAGTTTCAAAAGCTCATAGCTTCTCTTCAAAGATTCAGGTGCATCTGTGAGGTCTAAAGGATAAGGAGATTTCTTGAACTTGAAGAACTGGATCGCTGCAAGTAACTCAGTAGGATGGGACAATAATTGGAGTAACTTTCCCATTATGCTGGTTTTATTAATATTTTCTTTTCTGTTGTCCAAAAATGTCTTTCAAAGCCACGAACTGGTGTAGCTATGGAGGTTGGAAAGAAAAAAATATCGCTAGAAATAACAGAGATTATTGGCCAAAATAAGTAGATCAATAGATTGGCACACACACTCAAGAATAGTTTCGTTCGGTGTTTCCTCCACTGAGAAATTATCCTATTTACTGTGGCAGCAGACAAGAAATTAGTGGTTATACGAGTGAAATCGTAGATGGTGAAATTCGCGGTGGAGATGCACCTTCGCGTCAATCTCTCAGGTGAGGCCATCGTCCGGTGAATACGTTTTACTGAGCGCTCTAAGCGAATTTCGCAGGATAGTCAATATAGTTCCTTCAATTTCTCTCGGTATGTCTGCAGACATTTTCAAGAAGAAGAAGCCATCGGATACGTCGATATCGACGACAGAATTCTCCTCGTACCTCTGTACGATCTGGCTTATATACACTACTGCTATCTATGACATATAGGAGAAGTGACAATTGTGTGAAAGCAAAAGCGGGCGGGTCTAGAATAGGAAATAGACTTGTAGTTTTGTATTAGAATACTTCATCACGCGCGCAATATGGCAAATAGTCGTGAAAGATTCTTTGTCAGAAATGCACAATCGCACTGACACATCCTGCTAGTCGCTCATACCGCCTACTTTCCGCTTTCAATCTTCTCAAACCATCTCCTTGCCGCTTTGATATTATTCAAAACAACCAAATCTTCGCTGTCACTCTCAACATTTCCTTGGCTTCCCTTATCCTTGAGGACAATCATAATGAAAAGGTTATCGGTGAGAATATCGATGTAGAAATGGGAACCGTTTGAACCCTTTATGACAAGATTATGGAAATTTGTTCTGAGTTTCGAAATTGATTGCTTGTAAGTTTTAATGATATTAGAAATTTTTTCAAATCGTTTTGGATCTAAAGAGTCAGTTGCTCCGTTAAGCTCACTGCCACTTTGTCTTTGCAACTGCTTGTTGATTGAAGAAGTTGACGAAATCACCAAAAATGTAGTCTTTTCGAATAAAATGATTTCTTCTGCATCAAGAACCTGATTGAATTTGAGTAAGTTACTGTTGAACAAATTCATATTTGGAATCAATGAGCACACAATCTGCGACCATGCCTTGTACAAGGATTCATCCCAAATTGAGGTGGAAAAGCCAACGAGTTTGAAGTGGAAAGGGTTAGATATTTTTTGTAATCGTTCCATCATAATCACAAAAAGTTCCTCTCTTTTATCAATCTGCACCAAATCCATCTTATGTAGCAAAACAAAGATTTTAGCATCCGGACTGAACTTTTGGAGATTTGAAAGTGCCCGCACAAATATCTCGATATCCTTTTGGATAGACTTAGATTCAACATCGAAGACATGGATGAGAACTTGTACCATTTTGAAAATATGGTCCTTTTGAGTGGTAAAATAGTTTTCCATAAAAACGTCCTGTCCTCCACAATCCCACAAGTTGAGAGTCATGTTTCCCAAGAATCTGAGATGGGAATGCTCAACGTCAATAGTAGCACCTAATCTTCTCGTGTCAAACGCAGAGTAGTTGGAAAAGATGATTGACCTCATGGATGATTTTCCTGAGCCAGAGCGGCCCATTAAAAGGAGCTTTTTTCTGGACGATTGTGACATTTTCTTGCTCTGCTTACGGCTACAGATAGCGCAGGAGCTTGACAGATTATCGTATCTGTATTTGGAGGCGCGCACACATTGCACTCGGGTATCTGAATACTTTCTAATCACGTTGCAATTGTCATGTGATCGGTAGGGAAAAAGCATCGTCACGTGTGTATCAAACGATAAACCCCGGACCTGCGCCGGAATCTATTTCCCGAGAGATAGAGAAAAGCCGCGCCATCTCCCGCCGTTACCGGAACTTTCCCGAAAGGAACAAAGACCCGAGATGCGCCTGGCCTGAACAGGAACTGTGGACATGAAGCAAGTGGTCAAATTGCAGCCGCAAGCTGATACACTTTAGTCGCGTAGTGGAATTATAAACCATGTTTGTGTGCATCTCTGGGCAACTGAAACTAAATCTAAAGATAGGGAACGGCTCGTCAGAGTTGTACATATAAACCCGCATCAACCGTTTAAAAGTCTTTACTACTTCTTTTGGTACATTCCTCTGCCGCCCATTTTGACTCTGGGGGACACGTGAACTTGAGTCAGAATAGGGTGCAGTCACAACCTTTTTTTTCTTTTGTAGGCAGAGTTGCAGCCACACTTTCGTTCAAACATAAATAGCCAATGATTCCGCCTTCACATCTCATTGCCGCTTAAAACTGATCCAAAATGCTGTTTATCAGGGAGCCCTTGAGCAGACTAAAATGGGGATTCATTCCTGTGAGAAGAATCGTGGATGAGGATTTGGTTGAAGACGATGGAGAAGACCTGGCGCCTGTTCAAGGAGACAACTATGAGCTGAAGGAAATCGCTCCCAAAGAAGAGGAGGATGATTCCCAGGAACTTGAATATAGAGACGAATCCAAGCGGAAATGGTACCACTTCTTTGATGAGTACGAGTACAGACTTAACAAGAGCGCACGTTCTACTCACAAATGGTACAAATGGTTTGATGAGAACGACACCCCTGCTGAGAGAAAGTTGATGTGGAAAATTGATATTTTGTTAACTTTCTATGCATTTATGGCGTATTGGGTCAAATACTTAGATCAAACGAATTTGAACAATGCGTATGTTGCTGGTCTTCGGGAGTCTATTGGAATGAAGGGTAACGACCTCGTTAACACACAGGTTATGTTTACTGTTGGAAACATTGTGTTCCAAATTCCGTTCATGTACATTTTGTACGGTATGCCATTGAATTACGTTTTACCTGCGTTGGATCTCTGTTGGTCTGCTTTGACTATCGGTACTTACAAGGTAACATCAGTGCACCAGTTAAAGGCTATCCGTTTCTTTATTGGTGTTTTTGAAGCTCCATCATACTTATCGTACCAATACTTGTTTGGTACGTTTATTTCCAACCCAGGCATGATTGCCAGAAGGTCCATGTTCTACTATTTCGGCCAGTACCTCGGTGTTTTGACTTCTGGTTTATTGTCCGGTGCTATCATGCGTTCTTTTGAAGGAAAAGGGGGACTCGAGGCATGGAGATGGATCTTTATTATTGATGGTATCATATCTATTGTTGTTGGTTTGCTTGGATTCTATATGCTTCCTGGTACTCCTACTGATTGTTACTCAATCTTTTTGACGGATGATGAAATCAGATTGTTACGTAAAAACTTGAAGAAGAACCATACCGCAGGAAGACCCCAAGTTAATGTCTTGAAGTCCCTCTTCTCATTAGATGTTTGGAAGTCGATTGTTACTTCTTGGGAGTTCTACATTTTGACCATCTGGAACATGCTCTGTTGGAACAATAGTAATGGTGCCTCGGGTGCTTATCTTTTGTGGCTTAAGTCCCTTAAAAGATATGGACCAGGAAAGCTTCAGGATCTCAGTGCATTGACTCCAGGTCTTGGTTTACTTTGGTTGTTCCTCACATGCATGTACGCAGACTTGTTTCATCTGAGATGGCTGGCAATTTGGTTATCTCAGGCATTCAATATTACCGGAAATGTTTTATTGGCAGTTTGGGATATTCCAGAAAGTGCCAAATGGTTTGCATGGTGTATGCAATACTTCGGTTGGGCAATGGCTCCAGTTTTGTACTCATGGCAAAACGATATTTGTCGTAGAGATGCTAGAAAGAGAGCTGTTATTTTAGTTGTGATGAACATGTTTGCACAAGCTTCTACTGCATGGATGTCGGTTATTGTATGGAAAACAGTTGAAGCACCAAGGTTTTTGAAGGGTTACTCATTCACTGCTACCAGTGCGTTCTGTTTGTGTTTGTGGACGCTTGTGGTTTTATGGTTTTACAGAAAACAAGAAAAAAGCTACGCCAGACAGAATGGCATTGTTTTGTACAATTCTGCTACTGACCCAGACTTTGTGGTTGAAACTCACAATACCACGATTACGGATACGAAGGGCGACGATTCGGATATAACGAACTAATTGGGAAATACACACTGTGCTCTATTTTAATTAATAACTTAATACTGATTTGGAAGTAGATTTCAAGTAGGACACCGGGCGGCTAAACTCATTTCAATGCTGATTGGGTGAAAACAAATCAGTCCATGCAAATTGTCATGGGAAACCTAAATCTAATGTGAAGTGAATTTCTATGTGAAGCCTATCCGAGAGTAAATTATGCTTGCACAAACTGAATTCTACTTCAATTCTAATGCAGGGTTTTTATAACCAATTTCAATTACCCAATTAACTTCAACCCCAGCGGCCATGCCATCCGCTATGAAGAAGCACTGCAGTATGAGCGCAAAAATCTTCAGATTTTATCTTTTCAATGCACCTGCAGAAATAATGAATCTGATCCATTAGGTTTCTTTTTTTTTCACTAATTTATGTCTCGTATATGTATATGTGTAAGATACATTCCCGTGCCTTCAAACATGTGACACATTATGCTTGTTGCTAATACAGTACGGATGAACTCGCCCTATATAAGGCTGATATGCTCTTAGGGGGCCACTGGGAGTATTGATACAGTACACTCGATGTTTAGAAAATGAAACCAAAAAAACAAAAAAAGAGAAGCGAAAACAAAAGCGAGAAAAAGAAAAAAAAGGAGTTAAATTAGCACAACCCACATTGGCAAATAAATAGGAAAAATCCGTTCCGATTTGACGTCGTTATCAAACACTTTGACAGTTAATGACTCCTGCACAATGCATGGTAATATCGTTTTGCATCCACGTGCGACACCATATCGTTTCAGTATTTATAGTCTGTTATTTACCCAGAAATGCAATATTTGCATAACAGCGGCTAAGAGTACTACTTAGATTCTTTGTGTCACTAGGATTACTGTCTTTCTCCTAAAGTCTGTGGCCTCAGCTCTTAATCACAAGGGAATGTTGCTCCAGTCATTTGTCTTCGCAGCCATTGCTGCAACCTCCATGGCTCTTCGCTTGGAGAACATTGATTCCATTCACAAACAAATCGAAGCTCGTGATGTTCCGTACGGTTCTGTTCTTGATAATGCGCTTGATTCTCTCTCCATTGAGGAGAGCAACTTTTTGGATTTGCATTTGAGAGAGTTGCAAAAGTACAATGGTACTAAGTGTGAGAAGTGCCATAATAAGGTTAAGTACGCAAAGAAATTGGTGACTGAGTCTCCAGACAAACAGCACTTAATATCTTTGATGCTCTATGAGTACTGTTTGACTCAAAACAAAAACAAGGACTCCAAATGTGAGTTTATGGACTTCTTCATCACCACAAATACTTATGAAGGCAAGTCTAGTGCTGATGCTAATCCAGGTGGAGGATTCAACGGTGCAACCTCTATTAATCTCTTTGATAATGATTTCATTCAAATGATCAAACACTTCAATACTTCATCTGAACTTTCGCTCAATTATTACTGTCACTACAAGGGTAGTTACTGTCTGTTACCCGAGACTCCTGACGTAAGCTCCATTTTTGACTTGGAGTCTAAGTGGCCAGCAAAGGAAGATAAGCATTACTCGGAACCAGAATACAATGCCACCAGAGAACGATTCAATGTTTTGCACGTGTCGGATTTCCATAACGAGCTTAGATACCAAGTTGGAGCCGAAGCTAATTGTTCTCAAGGCCTCTGTTGTCTTCCAGAGTCTTACAACTCAGATTTGACCAACAGCTCTTACAATTTCACCTCAGTGTATACTGGTGCTGGTGCAAGTGGTGACATAGACCTCTCTTTCTACGTTGGAGCACATTATGACTCCGAAGACAATTCTTTCTCAGCTGGTGAATATTACGATTTTCCATTGTATCGTGGCTGGAATTTTGCAAGAACTCCTGCTTCAACTTTCGGTAACTACGAATGCGATCCACCAGAAGTAATGTTAAACAGCAGTTTACTCCACATCAGCAACACTTCTCAAGAGAACAAGTACGAGTTTTCGTTATTCACTGGCGATATAGTTGATCATGATGTCGTCCACTGTGACGCTAACACCACTAAGGTTGCAGAGGTGAGATCTTACAAGATTATGAAACACTTCTTGAAAGGCATTCCAATTTTCCCAACTCTTGGAAATCACGACACTTTCCCTTACGGTCAATTGGCTCCTCAAAAATTGGGAAATGTCTCTCTTAACAACTCAGTGTATCATTGGAATGACGAACTTATGAGTGAGCTTTGGATCTCCAATGGCTGGCTTAATGAATCTAAGAAGGATGAAATTTCAAGTCATTACTCGGCTTTTTCTACTGTTACTAACCGTGGTCTTAAGGTGATATCCTTGAACTCAAATTGTTACTACCAAAAGAACTTGTACGCCTACATTAACATGGAAGAAGAACCTGATCTTTTTGGACAATGGGATTTCTTGATCAACGAATTGCTTGAATCTGAAAAGAATGGTCAACGTGTCTGGATTTTGGCACATATCCCTTCTGGAGACCCTGATGCCTTGCCAATTCAATCTGAAATTTTCTCCAAAATTGTGGAACGGTTTTCTCCATATACTATCGCTAACATCTTTTACGGTCATACACATAGGGATCAATTCAAGGTGTTATATCTGAATGACCTGACGCCAGCTAACATGGCATGGGTTTCTCAGGCTATTACTCCTTTAGGTCCTGCTAATCCTTCGTGGAGATATTATGAAGTTGAGGACGAATCGTTCAATATCATGAATGCTTATAACTATTATTCCCAACTTAATGCTACATGGGTCAATGGTCCAAAGGAACCAGAATGGCTCTATGAATATAATCCAAGAGATGCATATGATCCAGAGCAAAGCTGGCCAACATCTGCTCCATTAAACGCCACATTCTGGGATAAATACGTGGTGCAGCGTTTAAAGAATCAGCTGGACATTGAATTTAATCAGCTTTATACCAACTTTCTTTACAGAAACAACCCATATGTTCCTAGTTGTGCAAACGAAACCCAGATCAGTGATTCCTGTTATATCAGCAATTATTGTGACGTTATTGGTTTCAGAGTTGACGACTACTACAAATGTGTTGGCTAAAATGTTTTCTTTCTTTCAAAGTTATTTCCTTCCGTTTATTTTTATTTCGAAAAATAGTGAATGTACTACCCTTATATCTGCCTGTAGAATTCAACACGCGTGCTTAAAACTGGATAAAGATCATCAGGGAGTAACGTTGTCACCCACTAATTGAGACTTTTAGTACCTGTCAATAGAATAAAGGTGTTTCTTTATCTTCTACTGATTTCTGAACACAAATCTCACATTTTTTCCTGTCATTGTATAACATCCAAATAATGCTTAATTATTCAACAGTAAATTACATCCGGTCAGGGGTGAAAGTATCTCTGAAGCCTCCTCTAAAGCCTCCGCGGCCTCTAAAGCCCCCTCTAGGACCACCTCTTCCACGTCCTCTTCCTCTAAATCCTCCTCTGAAACCACCTCTGAAACCACCACGGTCTCTTCTACCAAAATTCCCGTTTTCAGCTTGCTCCTGTCCAGCTTGGCCACCATAGATGCCTCTTCCAAATTGTCGTCCTTCACGAAATCCATGGTCCAAATCAATCTCTAAGCTCTGGCCATCCAAATACGTTCCCTTCAAGAATTTCATAGCATTCAAAGAGCCCTCTTCTTTCTTGTATATCACAAAGCAGAACCCACAGGGCGTTAGTTTGTTTCTGTCTAGTCCCATGATAATTCTGTCAATGGTGCCACATTTTGAGAAAAGTTCATGTATTTGCTCTTCTGTCGTGAAATGCGTCAAATTGCCAACATACACCGTTTTCAGATGCATTGCTTTTGTAATATTATCAAAATTGCCCCTTCTCACCGCCTTGCGGATCAAATACTGAGAAGGTCTGTCCAATCTTTCTGCCGAATTCGTGTACGTTTCGTCAAGAATCTCCATAGTATATTGCCGTCGTTGTCTGATGGGTATTCGCGTTTCAACTTGATGTATCATCTTAATCACGTGTTTCTTAACAGATCAGTCCAATTGTTCTATTTTGACTTGCCTCCCAAACCAGACTAGAAAATTAATTTGAAGCATTAAGTTGCTGAATCAAGAGTGTTTTTGAAAGACATACTTTGGGTTTTCTACAGTGATTTTCGTGTTTGGGGATTTTTGGCCACTTTTGTTGATTTATATTTTTCTTCTCACTTGACACAACTAAGTAATAAGTAAGAATAAATAGTGGGGTATGAGGTAAAGTCCTTAAGAACAAAAAACCATATGTCAAAGAAGCTCAACCAATTTCACATAAACAGTTAAAAACCGTCACAATTAGTGATTCCAACTTAAACTTCTTCACTTTGTAGCTTCGAGTTTAATCAGACTTTCGGAAACTCTGCTACAACTGCGATGTCACCTAGAACCGGCCTAATCCTGTACAAAGCTGGTGTATTATTATTCCAAAAGATCCATTCGTTAAAGTACACCATTCAAACCGGACCGTGATGTTTAAGTCCGTATTCAAGACAGGCATTCGAGGTACTTACAATGTCTCCGATAATGCCTCTTTTAATACCCAACTGTGGTCTGTTTATCCGGCAAAGCACAGGCAATCGGGAAAGTTGGCCTCGGTGTTCATTTTCGACAAGTCGAAGTTTGAAGCTCAAGTCCACGCTTTGTGTTCCCAGTCTCCTAATACCAAGAACCCAAAGATAATCATTAGCGAATGTTACGAGCTCATCAAGTTCGAGATCTCCCAGTTGACCAAATTGAAACATCCTCAGATTTTGACCATTATTGAGGTGTTGGAGGAAACCAAACTGAAGTTTTTATTTGTCAGTGAGCTAGTTACGGATACCCTAGCATCATTGAACTTTGAAAACGAAGATGAGCTAAGTATCCAAAAGGGAATTCTTGAAATCAGCAAGGGACTACAATTTTTGCATAACTATTGCTCTATCATCCACCTAAATCTTCAGCCTTCATCAGTTTTTGTTAACAGTCAGGGTGATTGGAAATTGGCAGGGTTCAAATTTCTTCAAAACCTCGGCGACATGTCAGTGCTGGAGAGAGAAAACTTTTTCATCATGAACAATTTCTCTGTTGTTCCTTTTGCTAATCTAAACTTGAACTTCACTGCACCTGAACTAATAGTCGACTCTTCAAACCAAAATCTTAGCACAGAAAACGATGTATGGTCTCTTGGAATGTTGATATACTTTTTGTATAACAAAGGACAATGTCTAATCGACTGCTTCGATAGCAATAGCCTTTCGGATTATAAAGCCGAGTTTAGAAAATTTGAACAAAAGTTCTACAATCATCGTCCTTCAGAGTTGAAATATCTCTTCAAATTGGTTCCAGAATCACTATGGCTTACAATGACTCAATTATTAGCCAGATACCCCAATGATAGAATCTCTGTTGATACCTTTATTGACTCGGATTTTTTCAATGGCAGTTTAATTAAAACCATGTGGTTTATCGATGAATTTTCCACAAAATCTATTGATGATAAACTCATATTCTTGTCAGGTCTTCTTGATAACGATGGCGAATTAATTTCTAAACTTCCACAGAACTTCAAGAACTCAAAGTTGCTTCCCCTTCTTGTAGGTGTCACGACTAGCGAGATCAATGTGTTGGCATCGAAAAAAATCGACCCGCAAACCAACCAATTTATAAGCCAATCATTGGATGTTATTCTTTGGATCGGACGTGACTTATCCAGTCTCTCTTTCCAGGACAGAATTTATACACCATTGCTTGATTCCACAAAGCCTAAAAAAAGTGAGCCAAGTCCATTGGGGAGACTATCAAAAGTTTCTGTCAAATGCAGAATTTCTATCATTAAGCGTCTTGATGTTTTATCAAAGAAGCTCCTGCAAAAACAAGTCACTGATCTTGTAAAGGACATTGCCGAAATATGTCTCACATATGCTCCTAATGAAATCGACCTGCAAGAAGATCAAATTATCTTACAGGATATGTTCTTGAAGGATCTATCTATCGTTATTGGGATGTTCGATTTCCCGTACATTAAGAACACATTATTTCCTTTGATTTGTCTGGTATTCAAAACCACAACCATCCTTTCCACCAAGTTGGAAACCATATCTGTCTTTCAGATGTTGATCGATAAAAAAATCATCGACAAGATGATAGTAAGCGACCAGCTTCTTCCAATTCTTGAGAATCTTAAGAGCCGAGACAAACGTATAGTGAGTTCCACCTTAAACTTCTTCACCCGACTTTCCCAGAGTGAACATATTTCTTTAGACTTGGAAATTTTGGTTGACAGAGTCTTGGTTCAGTGCATGAAGCTCGCTTTTGGATGCAGTGATTGCAGTAAAGATGAGTTCAGAGGTTTTATGGCATCAATTCTGAGAATTCAGGATCAGTTGACAGAAAGAAAGTTGAGTACTTTACAAGATCAATCACTGGGATCGTCTCATAATTTCTCTTCAATTATCAATTCAGCTTCTCTTAGACAAGGAACTAGAGAAAATGTGATTGTTGCACCTAAAACTAAAGTCATGACTCCACAAACCAGCTCCAATAATCCTATCAACACGAAAACGAACCACACATCCGCTCACAGAAACGAACCGGTATCACCACATGTGACCCAGCCTTTGAAATTGAAACCTACCCCAAGACCGGCTCTTGCTTTTGGCGCTACGAGTCCCAAGTCAAATCTTGCTATTAAAAGAACAACCGTCAGATTGTCCGATGCAAACAGAGCCCTGTCAAACGATAATGAGTTTCTGAGCTTCCAGAGTGCACCTTCTTCAGGCGACAATAGCAGTGCCAGCATAGACTGGAGCTCAGCAAGAAACCAGTCAAACGGTCCGAAGAGTCCGATCAATGGACAGTCATTGAACAACTATTCTACAGTTTTACAACCGCAAAATGTTAGGCCTGAAACAATAAGGCACGAGGTCCTTTCACCTACAACCCAACCCCAAGTCAAATTTCCTCCTGGCTATAATGCCAGTTTAGTATTGACACCTAATAGTACGGGGTCTGGGTCTAGTACGCCTAAACCCAACACGAGCGACAGCCTATTAGACTTAATCTAATGAGGTGTTCTGAATACGAAAATAAGTATTTTACGTAGTATGCATTCGAAATTTAATTTTGCTTCGTAGTGATGGAGAAGTTTATCCACAATAAATTAGTTTCGCGACTTGATTCGACCTATGCGAACGCGCAGTCTGAGAGCTAATATGCTTAGTAGACACGCTTGGCAGGAGGAACAGGCTTACACTCGTTCTCGTCCAAAGTGGTGCTGATGACTTTTCTGTAGTCCAATCTCACTGGGGCACCGAATCCGTCTTGGTAAGACAAAGTGTGCTTCATCCAGTTTACATCATCTCTGTCAGGGTAGTCGTCTCTAGCATGGGCACCTCTTGACTCTGGTCTGGCAGCAGCAGAGGCAGCAGTTTGAGTAGCACAGGTCAACAAGTTTTGCAATTCCAAAGTCTCAACCAAGTCAGAGTTCCAAATCATGGATCTGTCAGTAGTTTTAACATGGGCAAACTTTTCATCGACCTTGTTGATGTGCTCAACACACTCGTCCAAAGTTTTTTGAGTTCTGAACACAGCACAACCCTTTTGCATAGTCTTTTGCATCTCCAATCTAATCTCAGCTGTAGTCTTAGTACCGTTAGCATTTCTCAACTTGTCGAGATTAGCAATGGATTCCATACCAAGGTCTTTAGAGACTGGCTTAAGAGGAGTACCTGGGGTCAAAGAATCTCTGATGGTGTGGGAGACAGCTCTACCGAAAACAACCAAGTCCAACAAAGAGTTAGCACCCAATCTGTTAGCACCGTGGACGGAAGCACAAGCAACCTCACCACATGCCAACAAACCTGGAACAACCTCATCTTCACCCTTCTCGTTCTTCTTAAGAACTTCACCAGTCCACTTAGTTGGGATACCACCCATGTTGTAGTGGACAGTTGGCAAGATTGGAATTGGCTCCTTGGTCACATCAACACCGGCGAAAATTTGAGCGGTTTCAGAGATACCAGGCAATCTCTCCTTCAAAACAGCAGCTGGAATGTGGGACAATTGCAAGAACATGTGGTCCTTTTCTGGACCGACACCTCTACCTTCATTGATTTCCATAGTAATAGCACGAGAGACAACATCTCTGGAAGCCAAATCCTTGGCGGATGGAGCGTAACGTTCCATGAAACGCTCACCCTCAGAGTTAAGCAAGTAACCACCTTCACCTCTAGCACCCTCAGTAATCAAACAACCAGAACCGTAAATACCGGATGGGTGGAATTGGACGAACTCCAAATCTTGCAATGGCAAACCAGCTCTGGAAGCCATGGCGTAACCATCACCAGTACAGGTGTGAGCAGAGGTACAGGAGAAGTATGCTCTTCCGTAACCACCAGTAGCAAGAACAGTCTTGTGAGCTCTGAATCTGTGCAAAGTACCGTCCTCTTGGTTGTAAGCAACAACACCAACACACTCACCGTCTTCCATCATCAAGTCCATGGCGAAGAACTCAATGAAGAAATGGGTGTCGTGTCTCAAAGATTGACCGTACAAAGAGTGCAACAAAGCGTGACCAGTTCTGTCAGCGACAGCACAAGTTCTGTAAGCTTGACCGCCCTTACCGTATTCCTTGGATTGACCACCAAAAGCTCTTTGGTAAATTCTTCCCTCTTCATTTCTGGAGAAAGGAACACCGTAGTTTTCCAACTCGTAAATCGATTGAGGAGCTTCTTTGGTCATGTAGTGGATAGCGTCTTGGTCACCCAACCAATCGGAACCCTTGACGGTATCGTACATGTGCCATCTCCATTCATCCTTATGCATGTTACCCAAAGCAGCATTAATACCACCTTGAGCAGCAACGGTGTGGGATCTGGTAGGGAACAACTTGGTGATACAGGCAGTCTTGTAACCAGCCTCGGCCAAACCGAAGGCAGCTCTAAGACCGGCACCACCAGCACCAACTACCACACAGTCATACTCGTGATCAATGACATGGTACTTTTGTCCCAAGTACTTGGTGGAGTTTACAGTTTCACCCTTAACAGAGCCAATCACCTGCTTGGCCACCCTGGAGGTGGAGAAATTTCTGAAGCTTCTCAACATTGGTGATAGTTGTTTGAGAAAGACAAGTTAGAAAAACTTTTTTTCACTAGTTGGCGCGGAAGTTCGGTTGGTTAGTATTAAGTATGTCTGGGGAGACTGAGAGGTAATGCATAATTCGGAGCGCTCTCATTTGCTAAGGCTAAAGTTACACAAAACCGATGCCGAAACTGGCCGGGCAGATTTTTAACTTCCTTCTTTTGCTTTTCTGTGCGTTAAAGTCGTGCTCAGCAAACCTTGACTCCATCTAAATACAACTTAAATACATTACAAATCATTCAATGTATCCTTCCCAAATATTTGTCTTTGCTTGCAATTCTTAACATTATTAACCCGGGCGTGCCATGGTAAATCCGGATGCGGTCTCGGTGTTTTCGTTCTTCTCATTTACATATCTATATACAGGGCGTATGAGGATGTATCGACCCCCCGCGAAAGTTCTTTTGTGGGGTTGGAGTGAGTAAACAGATCGATGTCCTAAACAGCGCTTAAAACCTATTGCATATGACTGGGTCAATCAAACAAACATTTTCTATGGGACCCTAAGGAATGAAAAAGAAAGGCATTGAAGAAAGGCATTGATTGAAGGGAGAAAAAAAGATCGGGGCGAGCTGGGAATTGAACCCAGGGCCTCTCGCATACTTGTATGTAGACTTGGTGTACCAAATCTTCGCCCAAAGCGAGAATCATACCACTAGACCACACGCCCAATGCCATGAATGATGATAACGTATAAAGAATATAGATATGAAAAAAATTATTGAATTCAAAATTATTTCGATAACACTACTTTTTCTTTGTTTTACTAGAGATGAGTGATTTTCACTACGAACAGCGAAGTCAATTTTCAAGAGTTATCTATTTGATATTGAATTGTGAAATGCAATGCATTTCGGAAAGAATTGAACTGCAAATTTCTAAGCCAACAACCTCAGAAAATCACATCTTCTTCTGTATTTTGCAAGACGTCTGGTTCTTGCAAAGCCAATTTGTCCACCTCAGCAATAACCTCACTCTCACTCTGTTGGATATTAGTGGCGACCTTCTTCTTCTTCTTCTTGTTCTTTTTCTTCTTCTTTGACGAAGCACCCTCAGGAGCAGGGAGGTCGGCTGTTTCGTCCTTAGTTTCCTCCGCCACGGTTTCTCCCTCTTTTTTCTCTTGTCCATCATTTCCGTCCTCTTCCTGATCATCATCATCATCATCATCATCTTCATCGTCATCCAATTGAATTGCATCCTTCTTTGCAGCAGCTTCCGCTTCTTCAGCGGCAACTGCGATTTGTTTTTTCTCTTGGACTTTCTTCAATCTGTAAAACTCCTCTCTGTCCAATTCGTCCAACTCCGAATTGATGTAACTGATGGTATTCTCAGTTCTTGGAATAATGACATGCTCAATGGCATTTACTCTCCGGTTAGTCACCTTGATAACTTCATCCAAAATAATAAAAGCAGTCTGTAAAGATGCCAACTCAACCAAGGTTTCAACCGCCTTCGTATAAACTAATTTTGCCTTTTGCACTTGCTGACCGCCTCTACCCAAACCGGTCATTTTAAAGTCATTTATCTCATCATTGAGATGACTTTCGAAAGTGGGCAAGTAAACACCAGAAACATTTTCCTGCTTGGCTTTCACTTGAAATCTTGCCTTTTGTACACTTTCTTGCACTTGGTAGGCAATGTTATCACCAGTGGCATATTGAACCTCAGCTAAGGAGAAAGCAGCAGTTTGCATCACACGGCCCATTTTTCTCTTAGCATCGTCAATTCTTTGCGTGATTTCCCTAAATCTTTTGGTTAAGGCCTCAGACTTTCTCTTCAATAATGAGTGTCCCTGTTGTGCTCCTTTCAATTTACCCTTCATAAGACTGAGGGTCATACGAGTAGGGAAAACCTGCTCTCTATTACCTGCACCCGACATTGCTCTGTAAGTGATTCGGTGGCGGGTAAATGGCCGTTGGTTGTTCTTTTATCACCCTAATCTATACCGCTAAGGGTTTCGCCGAGCGAGTGGAATTGACTTTGGGAGGTAAGGGTGTCTTGCTATACACGATAACATTTTTATGGTGGCAGTTAGATAAGGCTAATGTCATAGATGGGATAGTAAAACAAGCAAGGCTATCCAAATTTGCAGTGCTTGTTCACTTAGAGAAATAATTATGTAAAGTTTGAATAGATCGCTATCTTTTCTTTCCTTCCTATTCAAATATGTTCCCCCTAATTCATCAGTCACATGTAACTCACTATAATAACGAGCACCCAGTCAAAACAGTGTCGACATTCCTACGAGAGTTGGTTCCTCAGTTCTACATAAAGATATAGGCTACAGAACTAAACGCCAAGGCCATCGTATTTCCTTTGTGACCTTTTTATTATTTTTCTTGCGTAATTATATTACTTTAGGTACCTCATCGCTTAATCATTATTAGTCATCTGTAGCCACTCTCCCTTTAGCAAAGATGAGGTGGTAACAAGAAGTTAGGGATGGAGTTCTTGATGTAGTAGATGTGTTGACAGTTGCGGCAAGTCATTTTCCCTTCCATGATCTGAGTCTCCACAAGCAAAGTATGCAATTCCTTCAAAATGGCTTGGTCGTCTTCCATGATTGGATCCAAGTTTTCTGGTTTGGTAGGAGGAAGCAGTTCGTTTCCTAAGTCTTTAGCGACCTTCAACACAGCATCCCATTCCAACCTGTCCAACATATGAACTATGAATTCCGGGTTGTATTCGTGTTCTTCCTGTACAAGCTGACATTCAGAAAATTGTAGAGGGAATGCATCGGTAGAAGATTCGCATGACTTGATAGCACATCTGACAAAATTCGTCGTCAAGAATTTCATTTTTGAAGCTGTAGTATAAACTTTGGCTATGGCGGCTCATCTCGCATTTTCTTTTCATGGGAACTGCATGTATGCACACTGGCACAAAGATCGAGAACAGGCACCTTTTTCATGATGTGAATATCTGCAAGAAAAGTAAGGAACCTATCAGTGTAAATTGTGTAATGGCTGAGTATCTTCTCCCCCAGTGTCCCAAATCACAGCGGTATTACTTATGGAAAGGGTAAAGGAAAATGGAAAGATACAGTATTCATAAAATAAGCTCGTACTATAATAGGGCAGACTTGATAACGATCATCGTCATGATTTATGCGTCCCATAAATCGGATTGTATTTTTATCTATGTCATGAATATCTTAATCTATGCTGAATCTACGCCATTAATGACACCGATGCTCTCATCAGGGTGTCCGACCCAAAACTGTTACCTCTTAAATGCAATGGTTTCCGCTCAGACTGCGAGCGTCTTTTTTCATTCCTTACCGTCCGCACAGGTTGCAGCATCAAAAACGATTGAAGTTCTTGAAGCTGTAGTAGAAGGTCAGCACTATTTTCAGTCTCTAAAAAACTGCGCACTTGCGATACCAACCACTGTGCCCTAGCGTAATCTTGTGTCTCCATATATGCTTTTGATAGCAGGAGAAGAACGCTCTTTGGAAAAATAACCTCGTTCGTTTGCAGATGTGATTGGTGGGCGTTTAGAACTACTTTCATTCCATCTGGTGTCTTTATCAGATCAAATGCCATCTTGCCTATCAAAGTATCAAGAAAGCCATATTGTTTAAGTTCAACACATGCGTAAACTGCATTGGAGATGGTACTGTAGCTTGCTAGGAGCGGTTGGGTAGAACTAAGGAGCTTACCGGGTAAAACATCCACCGCCTGGCTCACCAGATTCATGAATGGCGGAAGGTTAACAGAAGAAGACAACCAATTGTTAGTACTCTTCACCTGGAAAAATTTCATCAATTCCTTCAAACAATTCACATTCTTCCTTTGGACTTGATACGAAATCAAGCTCTCTAAGATATCAGGGTCTTCTTCAATTAGACGAGTGAAATGAAAAGCTTTTCTCGGAGCAAACCCCTCATTTCCACTCTTTTCAGCAAACGCAGTTTGTCTTAAACTGAAGTCTGGTAATGCATCATAAACAAGGGATTGGTAATTGTAAAGACCAACTTTTCCAAGACTGTCCAATAGGTACCGTAGAATTGCATAAGTTGGTAAATACTCTCCACCAGAAGCTAATACTTTGGCGATTTGTAATGCAAGATTAGAGTGTTTGTGTGGTGCATTGGAGGTGTTGTAGTTTCTGAAAATTCTCTCAAATTGACTGATGTACTCGTCATCATTTTTGGAATTTGACGAAAATTGTGGAGGCAGAGTAGCTCGAATCCATCTAGAAGTATCGGAATTATCATAATTGAGCCAGTGAGCAGAATTGTGAGTATAAAAATCCAACCGCCTCAGCTCTTTACTTTTGAAAGATTCCGAGTACTTCATCGCCTCATTTAAGTTTGAAAGAGCATCTGCACTTAATCTTGGAAAACTGCTTTTGCTGCTTTCATTCTTCACAACTCTATCACTCAATTGCAATAGTTTTACCATCAATTCTTCCTTCTCTCTATCCTCTTTCATAAATGCAAAAATACTTTCTTGCAACAAGAAAGAATTATCCGAAACTATCGCTTGTAATTCAGGATCATGTAAACTATGCTGAACATTGAGTTCCACCAAAAAAGTTTTCACAAACAGATTAGACAACGCCATTAAGGAATTTTGAAGTGACGAAGGATACGAAAGTTTTGTTGGAACATATTCTTCGTTTTCCTCCGGCGAAGCATTTATTTCTCCCTCTCCGGTAGGAAACAATTTAGAAATGTTTTCTTCTTTGGTGAATGTAGATGCATATAGTCTTCTCTGTTCCAAGAACAGCTGAGCATGTTCGATTTGACTCTTCATGAGGGCATTGCATTTATATGAGCTAATTTCGGTACTTCTTTGGGGTTGAACAGGACCCTTCAGTTTTACATCAGCATCCAAAGACTGTTTATTTTGAAGTCGTTTAATGGACGCAATCTGTTGCTGGATCTCTTCATTCTGGGCATCCAAGTCGTTTATCAACTCAACGTAGTTCTCAAGCTCATGCATCTTCATATTAAACTCCTCGATACGCTGTTTTTTCCTCATCGTGCTGTAAAAATGCAAATTGGCCAAAATAGCAACATTGGATGCAACAAAAACCAAGTGTCCGGGACTTTTTAGAAATTTCAAAAACAACTTCAGTTCTGGTGAATGGAACATACTTAATCCGTGACGAAAGGGCAATCTTGAGCCGCTTAGCATATGTAGGCCCCTTCCTCCCGACTTAGGGAATATATGTGCACATTTAGAGTCATATAACATCGTGTAGTTGACTAGAAAGTTGCATACACCGGTTTAGGGAAACTATAGGAAAAGAAATCAGATGTTTCTGTACCCAAAACACCCGTACATTCAGTACAATCATAAAGGTCGTATATGAAACGATCATGCAGTTCGCTGTGAGAGGTGTGTAATATCTGAATCCTGCCATATATACTTTGTCCCACGGTCTAGCTTACAGTTTGGCAGATCTCTCTATGGTCTTGCGAAGGAAAAATAATAACGGGAATGTTAGGGAAGTAATGGCTGATCTTTTCGTTAACTGGAGTGGACAATGCCTTTCATTTTGATCGCTCATAAATGCCAGACATCTCTGAGGAGCAAATGCAACCTAAGAGGAAAACGAAATGATTTTTTGTTCAACTTTTTTCCTATACACCGACAGGAATTATTTCTTTGCAAGCTCTGGAGCAACAAGTTATCAATTAGAAAAGAGAGTGCATACAAACAAATCAACATTTGCACCCAATAATATATATTTCCTGTTATTATATAATGCTAAGATGATTAAGAAAAGAGAACATTTGCAAGATAAGGATTGAAATTGCCTTGTTTTTTGCAGTAGTTGATATATGAATATGGCTGCACAAATGTCCTTGCCTTATTGCATTTGTACACGGTCAACCATTGTCGCTTGATTTTCAACGGAGATTGTGCACATCTCTGTTTGTACAAATAGGTCATTTAATTGGTTTTGTTTTTGTGAAACGGTAAAGAAAAATCACATAAAAGGCCAAGATTCCTCGAATATTTTTTAGTTTCTGTACCACTATCATTTGAAGAAACACTTTTTTGAAAATGCTTGCAAGACCTCCAACAACAATTTCAAGATCTGTTACAACATTTTTCTCCAACTTTTCAAAGACTACTTTGGATCTTACCCAAACAACTATTCCTCTGGATGAACACTTCCCTGTCCGTAACTCAGAAAAAATATTTGAGGCGGCGATTGTCAAGGAACCAAAGACACAAAGTGAGAAACAATCAAAAACTCCATTGACTCCTAAAAAAGGAAAGGGTCTCAGTACAGACGGGAAAGGTTTAGTTCTTCCAAGGAAAAAGTCTAGTACTGGCTTTTTTGATACGGTAAAGAACCTTTTTGTGTCCAAGACAAATTTACCTCCTCCACCAGTAAAGCCAAAAGAGCCATCATTATTCTCTAAAAGAATTCCATCTTCTCGCAGACCTGAATGTCAAAGACCTCCATTGACCTTCATTCCTGATATCCATTACGAAATGGTTTGTATCAGGGACCCTTTACCCAAAGTCCGCAAATTGGAATTTGGATTTCGTGCAAAGACTTGTAAGGGTTTCATCCAAGAAATGAAATCTCTTGAAAAGAAAGTCAAGCGTTTTACCAATGACTGCAATTTTGTTGCTGCATACTTACCAGATGCTTGTGCCGATATTAGTAACAAGTGTGATGATGTCTTTGCGTTCAGAGACAAATGTTTGGAGTATTATGATCAAATGAAGTATCAACTCAAATTAATGGAGTATGCCCAAGAGACAGTTGTTTACTATAAGAATCATAATGCAGACCAATTGGAAGTGTTTTCCTTTGAGAGAAAATACTCCGAGTGGAAGAGGAGCTACGAAGAATATGAATTATTAAATTATCAATTTCCCGAATTATTCAAGGAAGCCGAAAAAGGTATCGTTGACCAAAATGCCTATACAAGAGGTGTCATCAATCATGGTTTCTTTGCAGCAGACTTGGAATATGACTTTGAAAGAATTAAGAATAAATTTGGCCACAGAAGCAGTTTAATGCGGAGATACATTTTGCCATTGGAGGAGCGTTTCATCAAAGCAAAACAAACAATACTTTACAGCAAATGCTATGATTCTGTTTGCGCTTATATTGAAGCATTAAACCAGACCAATCGAGACATATACGATTGCCTGCTTCTTTTAAACAAGACAAACTCTTGTATCAATTTAACCCGGGAAAAAATGAAGACAACCCATTCCATTTTAGCCCGGGTTTTGAATACTTTCAAATCAAAAGAAAGAGATAGTTAATGAAGAGTATTTCTAATTAAGTGAATTGGCAAGGTACTCAGATGAAATTCTAGGAAATGTGATGATTGCGGTCATTCGGATAAAGTCTTGGGCTCGTTAAGGTTTAATAAACTACGTGGATTGTGAAGGATAGTATTTTAAGGGCGGATGGCAAGTTTTGATTTAGGGATTATTGGGATTATTGGGACTATTGGGATTATTGGGACAGACTTGCCAAATTCCCCTAAAATACTTACTCGAATTTATCTACGGAAGTTTTTGAATCTTGTCGAGAGGCCAGAAAAGATCCTCCTGACTTGCACGAACTTCATTTTCTGCAACGGTAAAGGGTATGAATTGGTGCTTGCTTCTCTCGCTATCCTAAAATTGGAATCTTTTGGCCTATCAGGGGGGCTGAAGATGAATATTTTTTGAATGATGAAGGATGCGTTTCAAGCTGATTATTCTAATTTAATCAAATTCATTCATTAACCTTGCCGGAGCCTAGAAACGAATCTGAATCCATTGCAATTTAATATTAATTTGATCTAGTTCACCTTGAGTGATGTTGTTATTCGACTCGGTGACGAAATATTTACAAAAACAAAAAAAAAAAAAACTTAAAAAAGAAAAAAAAATACCTTTTCAATAAAATAGAAAGACAAAAAAGAAACCAAAGAAAAAGAAAAACAAAAGTCAAAAAACAAAAAGCATCATGCAAAAAAAAAAAAAAAAACAGAAGAAACAAAATCGAATTGTAAGTCTTACATTCGTCTTCTCAACTTTACGTTGGTCACGTGCTTCAGATCTCGAACACGTAAGTGAGTATTCGAGTACGTTAACAAAAAAACGTATCTTCTATTCATTAAAGCTCCAATAAGAAGATATTGAACACCAAATGAAGTTATCCAATTTAGTCCTAGGATTATTGAGCGTTGTTGGTGCAGTTGTTGCCTCTGAAGAGGAAGTCCCACCACAATCACCATTGGAGGAACCTCAACAACTCAAGAACTTCAATCTCGAATACATAATTGAACAGTATCCTCAACTTCCTCCTACTGAGGTTGCTCAATTGCTGGTTGGAGAAGAGATTAAATTAGTCTACACCTTTTCAAATGAGGAGGAGACCGACATCACAGTTGTTGGAGTTGGAGGGTCATTCAAAGACCCAATCAGTGGAGAGATCAAAGTGAATTTGACTGCAAGTTCAGTTGAACCTTTGGTGATCAAGCCAAAAGAATCCGTCAACTTGGGCCAAATAATAAACTTGAATTTTGACTCTGGAAGTTATTATTTGTCACCTCAAGTGTATGTTGCATTTGAGGACGAATTGAAAATCGTTCAAGCGCGCGGTCAATTGGCAATTTTAAAAGATGTCCCTGTGTCGTTTTTCAACCCACAATTGTTGTTCTTGGAGGCATTATTTGTCATCTTTGTCGGCGGAATTGGTTACACATTTTACTCCGGAACTAGCAAATCAGTTAAGAAGGGACCAGTGAAGGACAAGAAGATTTCAAGCAAATCAAGTACCTCTGGTTTTGACCCATCGTGGGTCCCCTCGCACCACCAAGCGGTTACCAAAA
The DNA here is from genome assembly GCA_030574075.1 of Clavispora opuntiae. Lineage (NCBI taxonomy): Eukaryota > Fungi > Ascomycota > Pichiomycetes > Serinales > Metschnikowiaceae > Clavispora > Clavispora opuntiae. The sequence goes on along the minus strand of JAJMEJ010000014.1, from coordinate 35,657 downwards.
AGAATAAGAGCAGAAAAGCCTATTAGAATTGAATAAGTATTCAGAATGGAAATCTAACCATTTAATGTCAGACACGATATTAAAGATAAAATGAAAAGTATATAAGAAGTCAATGAAAATAAAAAAAAAGGACCACTGTACTGAATATATGTTTTTTATGCTGATGGGATCAGAGAGTTCTATTAATGTCATGAAAGATGTCAATCAATCTTGTCACACAGTAGACAGAGACACTTAGTTACCATGAGCACATCTTATGCATTCGCCGACCACTAATTAGGCAAAATATGCAAATATTTGTAACAGAATATAAAAATATGACAAACTGAAAAGACCCAGACATAAATCAAATTTAGAATTTTCATTTTTTGTTGCATAAGCACGCAGTTTGATAAGACCCTATATTCAGGAGGTCCCCACATACTGTGTGGCAGACGTAGCAACCACAGGCAGTGTGGTTGGAGCATTTTTACGAATTTTGAATACAGGTCCATCTTAAGTTTAATATTGAACGACATGCATCATGTGCGCTTATAAAGGCATGTACAGATATGTACATGGAATAAGCGATACCTCCATTACAGAAGGAGTTATCGCTTTGATCTATAGTTCTCTAACTTTTTGATCTATAGCTCTCGAATTACACAAAAACTTAACCCAGGTATGTTTCTAAGAGTTATTCACAATAGTAATTTGCTTCCAATTTTGGAAGATCGCATAGCAATGGAAGTACAAGATATTCGGTGTCAGAAAAATACCGCGTGATACCCGTAAAGGAAAGACTGATGTAAAAGATAATTTTTGACGACAACTAAAAATAGATGCCCGATTCGGTGGTCATGTTGCCTTGTAAATTCTTGTAAAAGTGTGAAAGCTTAATACTTAACACTTCTTCAATGCAAAGATATCGTATTGGCCATAACCGAGTGTTGAAAGGAAGTAGGTGTCGGTGCCTGTCAGTAAGTTTTATATCAATCCTGCATGACTAGGCTAAACATAACCAGCGTAAACGATGGGTGCGACACCACAACACCATTATCTAGGAAATCTTGTAAGCGCAACATTCGTAACGATTCTAAAAGGTCAACTTTGTTCATTCAATTGTATATATCATTTATAACATCTAGTAGATAAATGCACCAGCGAATGCAAGAATGCAGGCGAACATGGAGGCATATGTCCCGGTAGCTGCGTTAGCGGAAGCGATAGTAATTGGAGAAGAAGGGACAGTTTTTTCAGTGGTTTGCGGAACAATGTGAGGAATAGTAGCACTCTTTTTTGCAGCTGGAGTGGTATTTTCAGCTGGAATGGTACTGTCACATTCTTCGGTGATGGTCTTCGTGACTGCACCAACAACAGTGGTGTAAGTAGTAATATTGCCAGTCAAGGTCTTACACTTTGTACACACTGTGACAGTTTGGACAATACCATTTACTTCGGTTTCAACGACGTCATCAACAATGACTGGAGTGGTGGTTTTGCATTCAGTTGTGATGGTCGTAGTGAATCCGTTAACAACAGTTGTGTATGTTGTAACTGGGCCAGTCAAGGTCTTGCACTTGGTGCAGAGTGTAACTGTTTCAGTGATACCGTTCACAACTGTTTCAGTGACATCATCGACAATTGGGACATCACTAGTAACAATGTAGACTGACGTCGATCTGTTGAAAACTGAAGAAAATGAAGAAGAAAAAGGAGGATCAACAAAAGAAGGGTCCGAAGGCGAAGAAGGGTCCGAAAGCGAAGACAATGAAGAAGTACCAGCTTGTGTTTCAGAAGAAGCAACTGGGCTCAAAGGAGAAGTAGACGAAGGATCAGCAGACGAAGTAGACAAAGGATCAACAGAAGATGCATAAGACGAAGCAGAAGATGAAGAGGTTTTAACCTTAGAAGAAGTAGGAACAGCAACAAGAGAGTCAGAAGCAAGGGAATCAGCCGCAAAAGAATTAGAAGAAGAAGAGGAGGTAGGAGTCACAGAAGAAGAAGACGAAGAAGAGGAGATAGGAGTCACAGAAGAAGAAGAGGAAGAAGAGGAAGAAGAGGAAGAAGAGGAAGAAGAGGAAGAAGAGGAAGAAGAGGAAGAAGAGGAAGAAGAGGAAGAAGAGGAAGAAGAGGAAGAAGAGGAAGAAGAGGAAGAAGAGGAAGAAGAGGAAGAAGAGGAAGAAGAGGAAGAAGAGGAAGAAGAGGAAGAAGAGGAAGAAGAGGAAGAAGAGG